>JAYGGG010000372.1:0-43904 GCA_036346245.1 Bonia amplexicaulis | reverse complement strand
GTCTTGACACATCCGACCGTTCTGACCTCGACACCGCCTGTGTCTAGTCCGGTCACCTCGTGTCTCACCACGACTCCGCCTCGACGTCATGCAGTCAACATAGACAAGAAACACGTCAAATAGCACCGCTCCACACATGAAAGCATAATAACATCAGCAAACATGTCGAATCATCAGAATATACATCCTAATCCCATCACTACCGTAGGAGTCTGCATGTGGGAGGAGAGAGTTATAGTAGTGGTTCTAAAATACCTCCCCCACGGTGTTGCAGCGAGCACGGAGGAACTCCGCTGCGGCGGCGGATGGCTGCTTGGAATGCACAACTGATGGTGGCTTTGTGTTGGTAGCCGCACACGTGGATGTGGTGAAGGCGGCAGCGAGGATAACCACAACGAGGAGAATAGCCATGATCTCTGTGACTCGGCCTGTGAGGGCACCGCAATTGAAATGGATGGATTTAGTCATGCTCCACATCTTTACGCCAAGGGAGGTGTTGGATTTTGACCAATTTATATAGAGCAAGTTCTTCTATTGTAATACCCGAACGTCGTTACGGCATAAGATTTTAAATCAATCGCGGAATCGCCGGTTTTTCGGTAAATCGCGGGAAGGAAAAATATAAATTGTAGAACATTGTAAAATAAATTAAATAAATTAAAACAATTTATTTGAATATTTTGGGCTGTCCGGAAGGGTGGGCCAGCCGATTTGGGCCAGCCAGCCCAAATGGGGGCCCATACCCACTCCTAAACCCTAGCACCCCTTTTATAAACCCCCTCCCTTCCCCCTCTCCTTTTTTTTGCCCACCTTGGGCGCAGCCCTTTTCTCCCTCTTTTCCCCACGGCCACCCCCCTTATCCCTAGGAGAAGGAGAAGGAGAAGGAGAAGGAGAGAAAGGAGAAGAAGAAGGAAGGAGAAGGAAGGAGAAGAAGAAGAGGAGGGAAATTTTGGGAAATTCTTCAGATTGGTAATTTTCCTCATCCCAAACCCTCTGTTTTAGGAATAATTAGGGTTCTTGGCACGGATTTTAATGGAGGATTATAGATTAATTGCCCGATTAGAGTTTATTCGGGCTGATTCTAGATCTATTCGCGCAGCGCATCTTGTTTTGCGGTTTTGATCTAGTAAACGATTTTTCCTGTGGTTCTTCCCAAAAGTAAAATTGTAGAGGAGTTCTAGATGCGTCTTCTGTAATTTTTGCGGATTTTTCTGTCGTAGGATCTGGGAGATACGGTGTCGGGAATATAGCTGTCCGTCAGGCGGGCAGTTTGTTACAGTCCGACTGTAATTCGAATTTTAAAAATAGTAGATGATTTTTATGGCTAGGGTCGTAATTGAGAAAGTTGTAGATAATTCAGAGTTCTAGTTCATGTGTAATTTTCGGGATTTTTAGACCTCTGTACTGTCGTGGGGACGCGATTTGGTTTCGCTGCCCAGTTTGCCAGATCAGAAAGTTTTCTCTATTTAGGGCATTAAATTACATCTAGTTCTGATCCGAATAAAAATAGGAGTTCTACATGAAAATTGTAGGTTTTTAAGTCATGATTCCAGAGAGGTATTGTTTACTATATTGGATCATTATTTATAAAGATACGAAATTGTGAAGCAGCGCTGCTGCAGAAGGGTTCTTGCCATTTTGCTGAGCGGAGAGGAGTTTGTGCGAGTTGGGAATTTAGTTAAGATAAATTGTTGGGGTAATTGGGGTTGTTGATATTTTGTATCTAAATACCCGTTACTGTTACGTTAGTAATTATTAATTATTATTCAGGAGGAGAGCGGATTCCAGGGGTTGCACCTTCTGCTCGTTCTTCGTATTCTCGTGGTTAAGGCAAGTATAATGATGGTTGAAATTTTATAGTGTGATTGTTGATGAATGATGGTTTGTGGATGTTTGATCGGTATTATGAGTGTATGCGATCTTGGTTGGGATAATGACATGTTGGTACTGTTTATGGTATTTGCAATTGAAGTGGTTTATGAGAATTTATGATGCATGGATATGGTGAATGCAAGTTTTTATTCATTAAGACATTCACATATATGCATTATGCTGCAATTGAAGTTGTTTATGAGAAGTTATGATGCATGGATATGGTGAATGCAAGTTTTTATTTATTGGGACATTCACATATATGCATCATGCCGATATATTGAAGTCTTGGTCACGAGATGACCAAGCGTCGAGGTCCCCGTCATGTTGATGTCATGATGGGCTAAAGGTCCCCATACTTGTGGAGTATGGGCAATTGGTCCTCAGATCGATGGTATGCATGGGTGTGCATTGACGGATGCACACTCCGCGTCTGGGTAAAATGTGAAAGAGAAGAGATAAAGAGATTGTTGATCATATTGCATAGCATGGTTCATTATATGATTGATGGTTAAATTGTGAGATGATGTTCATGGTTGTTCTTGTAATTACTTATTATATTTGCTGAGTCGTTGGACTCACTCTTGCTGTTGTTGTTGTTGTTGTTTGTTGTTTGTTTTAGGTACCTTCATGAGATTGGCATGCATGGGATTAAAGGAAGACTAGAGTTGTTGCACTTGCACGAATTATTCACCATAGGAGGAATATAGAAATTAGATTATTTGTTGAGTAGCTCAAGTGAGATTTGGCTTATGACTAAGAGGTTAATTTGTAACAAAGAACTAGAACTTGCTTATTTTGCTTCCGCTCATTAATTAAGTTTTATAGCTGTTCTACTTAGTATAGCTTATATTGCTTTCGATTAATTATATCCTTTGATTATGCTTGTTGGAACCTCGGAGTTAGACAATAAACAAAGGAGGTTCTGCCGAAAACTTGTAGGGTAATTTAGTTTATCTTTATTATGTTGTTAGTTTGGTAGCATTCTAGGTCATTCTTTTGGTCGGGTGTTACAGGTTGGTATCGAGCGGGTCGTAGGTCCGTGGTTAATGAAGTATTAATTTTGACACACTAGGCACTCGTAGGTGGGAACGGGTTTGCATTGCATGTACGTTTCCGTTGATTATCATGGTTGAATATGTGCTTAATAGTTGGCTTTGTACTTGTTATGCAATGATCTTTTGGTGCCTATGATTTGACTATGTGACTGTTATGTGTGGTGATAGTTAATATCGAGAGATAGAGGTGGTGAAGCGCCATAGCCATGGCAAGTTATAGCACTATTCGTGGTATTGAATTGGTGAGGGATATTTCCTTGGGCAACTTAATTTCAGAAGTTAGGAATGAGTTCTTTAGAAGAGTTTATTCTCTTCCTTAAGCTGAATTGGTCAATTCTTATCCGATGGTGGAGAAGAATTTATTTTGGTATGATGGTTCATTGCGATCGAGGGTTTACATGTGGTCTCTATCTGTTCTTTGAAGCAAATATTGTTTTCAGTCTATTGAGACACTTTTGCTATTTGACAAAATTATTGATTTGCAAGGTTGGTCCTTTCGTGGAGTTTTATCTTGTTGTGAAATATGTCTTATTTGTTCGCTTGGAACTTTTATTAATGAAAGTATTATATTGCAAATTCGTAAACATGGGAAAGCCTTGGATCTTTGCATTTATTTGTATTATGCCACATGTTACAGTAGATGTATATTTTAATTGCGATAGCAATGTCGGTATTCTGGACTGCTAGGGCAGATTTTGGTGACAGATGTTTTGGGGTAGTTTCGTCGGGATTCAGGTCTGGACCCTTCTAGAAAATTGTAGAGGACTTAATTATCTTTCCAGGGGTGCTAGAACGCGTTATTCCGATTTGTGTAGCAAAAGTTATGAATTTTCTAGTGCTGCTGTTCTGCAGATCGGAGTAGTTCTGGACAGATTTTAGTAGATCGGTTTGTGCGACGGGCAATCGGGCGAATCAGAAATTCTTCATGTTAGGAAAGTTTTAGATAATTGTCTTAGCTTTCTAGAAAGGTCAAGCAATCGTGATTCGGACACTCGGGTGAAAGTTATGATAATTTTAGTGCGCTGTCCAGAGAACCCAATGTGAAAATTGATGTTTTAAGAAAAGTGGTTGGTGTGGGTAGAAGATGGCCGATTCAGGAGGCTCACCAACTAGGTTTAGTTAGGAACTAGAATGAATATTATGATTATTTAAATTTCTATCCTATTGGATAAATTGAAATTAATCTTGTCTTCGATAATTAATCTGACCGTTCGAGATGATTAAGTAAGGAGGTGTTAGAATATTACCTTGGTAATATTGACCCTTAACATGTCTTTTATTTAGATGCTTTATGAGCATGCACAATTGCTGGTTTCATCTATCTTTTACCATGCTAGATTGTTGAAAAATGTATAAAGAAATAGATGAAGGTTGATGTATTGATTTGTAGAATCTTGTCTTACAAGCAGGTATTATTGAAGTATAAAGTCATTTCCGTTCTAATTTCTGAATGTAAGGAAGGATACAGAATCTATGCTCACGATTGTTTTATGATTGTAAAACGAAGTTAGGATCGTGAATGTTGTTGTGACCAAATAATAATCAATTATTGCCAATAGTGAATAGAGTACAATCAATTTGTGCTAAGTTAGACTTGAGCATCAATAAGAATTGAATATATGAAATCTAGTAAGAAATTTATACTAGCATGTTTTGTGAGATTATCTTGCTCTAGTATCATCTTGTTTAAGAGCTTTGTTAATGACGTAGGGAAAGTGACGTAGGGAAATTTACACTCAAAATCTTTACTTGAAACTACACTAATTAATGTAACAATGTAACACCCCAGCCAAACAATGGCCTGAAATGCTACCATCTTCTAGCTAAAAATAAAACTTCTAACATTTAATCCAACATAATTAAACACGGTTTAACTAAACAATGCTTATTTAATAAATCTGGATAAACAGAAACAGTTCTAGTTCCATACTAAACAGCGGAAACGATAACAAATAGTTCTAATCATTATTACAATTAAACTGATGAATGATAAAAAGAACCAATTAAGTTAACCAGCTAGCAAGCTAATAAAGACTGTCTTTATTTATTAATGAAGGAATTGTGCACGTGAATCTGAGCTAGCCATTCAAGTCCCCATGTATGCCGATCTCACATTGGTACCTAAAATAAACAAACAACAACAAGGATGAGTCCAACGACTCAGCAAGTATAACTGAAACAAATACAAGCATGAATATTAACTCTCAAGTTAAACATATTACATATGAATTTCATGCTATGCATTATGATCAAAAGTCTATTCTCTCTTCGCATTTTACCGGTAATGCGGAGTGAGCATCCGTCAATGCTCACCCATGCCTGTACCCTCGGGTACAGGGACCAATTGCCCACACTCCTACAAGTGTGGGGATCTCGACGCTTGATCACCATGTGACCAAGACTTCAATAATTCTCAGCATGATGCATATATGTGAATGTATCAACAAGATAAACAGGCATTCAACATACTATGCATCAATTCCATCTCAAATAAATGCTTTAATGTAAACTGAACATTCATAGCATTAACAACTCATAACTTTACTGAAATTCACAAGTAAAGCAAACATAACTCAAACATCACTCATATCATCCAAATCATCAAATCACAGATTTAAACATAGCAAGGTTATACTTGCCTCAACCATGAGACAACGAAGAACGAGCGAAGGCGAAACCCCGGAATCCGCGCTCCTCCCCGAATAATTAACTAATAATTACTAACATAACGATAACGGGTTTCTAGATACAAAATAACAAAGAACCCCAAATTCCCAACAATTTATCTCAATTGAACACCCCAATTCCCTCGCCAAATCTGCTCAACCACGACGGTACCGACTTCAAAATCCATAACTTCTAGTACGTAAATCCAAATTAAGTGTTTGTAACATCCCAAAATTTGCAAATCTTCAAAAATTTAAATTGAAATTAATTATTTTAAAATATTTGGACCTTATTGAATTTTTCTAAAGTTTTCCGTGATTTAAAATCAAAATTTGGAATTAAAAGGAATTTAAAATAAAACTATATCATCAAAATATCTTGGAAATATTTTATTTATGTTCAAAATGTGTCCAGAAACTTATATGAAATTTTTCTAGAATTTTTAGAAGTAATTTTATTCTGAGGCTTAATGAAGTTTCTGCAATTGTCTGTTTACTAAAAACTATTTTTCGGAAAATCACTTTTCTCTCTCTCTCCGGCGCCAAGTGGACGGTCGATCCACCGCCCACGTCACCGGTGGAATCCCGCCTTCCCTCTCCTCCGCCACCGCGTGGACGGCCAGATCTGCGCGCGTCCTTGCCCGAATCGGTGTCACGCCTCCTCACTCTTTCTCTCTCTGCCTGGTCCCCACCGATCGCCCGTCTTCCTCGCGTGGTCGTCGCTCCCTCACGCAACCGCCGCAACCGCCCGCCACCCCGGCCATTTCTCTCGGCCACCTCCCCCTCTTCTTCTCCCCAACTGATCGTCACTCCGCGCCCACTGCCCCCTCTCCCCTCTCCCCACGGTTCCCCAAAATCGCTCGCAAACCGCCGCCCACCTCTCCCACTCTGGCGACAAATCGCCACCGGCTCTCCCTCTCCTCACCCCTATTTAAACCCCCGAGCCCCGTGCTCCCTCCACCTCTCCTCTACTTCCCTCTCTCTCCGCCACTCCACCGCCTCCAGCCAGTGCGACTGTCTCCGCCGCCGTCTCCAACTCCGGCGAGAGATTTGCCGCCGCCCCGGTCATCCTCGTGTCTCACCGTCAACTCCCTCGGCTTCCTCGCGCCTCCGCGAACCTCAGCGACCCCTCGTACGACCTCCCTCGCCGAGCCTTGCCGCATGGGAACCCGATCGCCTCCGCCGCCTCGCTCATCGCCAACCGTCCTCCGGCTGTTCTCGGTAACTCCCGTGTGCACCAGCGCATTCCCCGCATTCCTTTATTTTGAAATCGTCGGTCGCCGATCGCCGCCGACCACCGGAGCTCCACCGCCGACCGCCGGCGAGCCCGTGCCCGACTGCTCCTTCGTGGTCGATCGCCTCCTGTTGTCGGGGACTCCTGTAGCCGTCAGATCCCGTTGTCGTAAACTCCTGGAGCCGTAGGATCTCCCGTAACTCGTAGTCGTAAGCCGTCTACTGTGGTCGAAAGCTCCATAGTGGTCGTAAAAGACTACGTGGTCGTAACTTTTGCCGTGGTCGTAAAAGACTACGTGGTCGTAACTTTTGCCGTGGTCGTAAAAGACTACGTGGTCGTAACTGTTATCGTGGTCGTAAAAGACTACATGGTCGTAACTTTTGCCGTGGTCGTACGCCTAGCGTAGTCGTATCCTCTGAGGGCAAACTCGTAGTTTTTCTTTTTCCCTTTGATTTAAATTTTCCCGAGGCCATAACTTTTTCATCCTAACTCCGATTGAGTCCGTTCAAATTTCTAAATTCATCAAAAATTCCAACCTTTACATTTCTGCCATCCTTTCAAATTTTTGAAATTTATTTGATATTTTGAAATTCAAGTTTCAAATTTCAAATACCCTTTCTCCCTCGTTTGAACTCCGATTCCATTGAAACTTCCTCCTAAATACATCTAAATTTATAAACTTCATTCCAGTAATATTATTATAAATTCTGTACTTTTATTTGTATTCATTTGTCCTTTGTGTTCTCGTTGTGTGTAGAATCCGATCCGGTCGAAGAATTCGCGAACATAACAAGAGAATCGAAATTCACCCACGAAGGCAAGTCTCCTTTGATCATCTTGAACCTATGTTTGAGAAATGTTTTAAATTATTTTAAAAGTTAATGCATTGCTATGTTACATAAAATGATAGTTTATGTTGTAGAGGTAATAGTTAAACCGAAGATATTGTTATGCCCTCATTTGACATTGACAACCATGTACCTTTGACACCCTAGGAATTCCTTGTCTCATTATTGAGATTATTATGAATCTTTGATTATTGTTGTATCGGTAGTAAGATGCTTAGACATGCTTTATAACTTTAGTAACCTTGGTATGATAATTACATTTCGATGATCTATTCTTTTGTTCGGATGTGAGTGGCAATTGGTGTTGCCACGGTTCTTGTGAAATAAAACAATTGTGAAAATTGTTTAGGCTGGGGCGGATGGTTGGTTTGGATTGGTGCGGTTAGCACGAGATCTTGAAAAGTGTATGTTCCGCCCTAGTCAATTAAGGACCGACTCTTGTGTTTGTCGATCCGAGCGACTGTACAACCACATGTCTATATGGATACGACCTAGGCGATTAACTTATAATAGACTAGTTTAGGTACCACCGATGGAAAGTGGATGCCGAGGTTCTTGGTTATTCACGATGAGGGACAGGTTCTTGTACTCATACGGCGCAAGAGGGGCTTCGTCGGGTGGTTTAACCCTTCACGGTGAAACCTCGGTGGTGGTGTCTAGCTAGACTAGAGTAAGGTAAAGGCTTTGTGATGAATTATCGGGTCTCATGCCTAAGGAAGCATCTTGACTATTAGGATAACTTGTCTCTTGTGGGTAAAGTGTACAACCTCTGCAGTGTAAAACTATTCGAATAGCCGTGCCCACGGTCAAGGGCGGGCAAGGAATGCTTTCACATGGTAGATCTTTATTTTGGTTTAAAACAAAGTTTTGGGAATCCGAGAGTGGATGGAGCTCTCGGGGAATTTGCCCTGGTGGTTGGAACCAGGGAGGGTGGTGAGAACCCGTAATATCAAACTTGGTGGTAGGATCTTTATGATTAAAAAAAATGCTTAATGATTTTAGTTAGAATAATTACTTGATTAAAGCGTCGCCTTCAAAAATAATTATTGGTATTGGAAATAAAACGTCGCTTTGTGCAAAAGAGCCATATAGCCCTCTTTGTTAAACCTTGCATCTAATGCATTTTCCCAAGACTTGGAGTACTTTATGTACTCACATGCTACACCTAAATTTTATATCTCAGAGGAGTATGAAGTTCAAGAAGGAGGCTTCGACTACTCTGCGGTTGGATTTGATGAAGGGTTTCCAGACGTTTAGGTCGCGCACCCCAGTCAATTGCCTGTGGCGTATTGATGGGTCTTTATCAAGTTTATTTGCTTCCGCTGTGTTTGTGTTTATTTGAGAGGTCTAGAAACCTCGTTTGTGTTGTAAGACCATTGGTCAGTACTCTTTACAATATTGTAATATTCGTCTTTGGCAATGTAATCATCAACATTTAGCGTGTGCACTAGCTTTGATCGGGACTAGTCTTTGTAATACGTAGGGTCGGTTTGGTAATCCGGGTCCCGACAGAGATGGTATCGAGCCAGTTGATCATGGGGCGTGACCTAATTTAGAATGGCAAAAGCCTTAAGGACCTATATTTATTAAAATATATATTTTAGAAAATGTTTCTATACTTCTTTATCTCTGCTTTATTTATAATCACTTACTCAAAATTGTTTACTAAACTTCTCTATCTTTTCAAAATTTGTAGATGGTGGCTCTATCTCCTCAGTTAGTGGGACTACATCTCCCATCTTTGAGGCGAGGTGCATTTGTTGAGCTTCTTCGCCAACTAATGCGATACTGAAGTTCCGTCTACCGCCTATCTTCGAGGGCGGAAAGTCCGGATATTAGATCAAGATTCTTGGACAATGGAGGTATTCTGTATGCACGGAAGGGAATTGAATCCCATAGATACCCCATTGATCATCCTCGAGGCGATCGTTCGGGCGCCACTCGGGATGCGACTCGTCGCCCATAAGCGGTGCATGTCGGGTTTACTGAGGATTCTCTGCGATCGCCCTCTGTTTCTTTTCATCCACTTGTGCGGGACGAGTCATCCGCAGCCCTTCGAGATCGCCGTGGGCGATCCCGCCTTTCACATCGAGTTCGGCTCACTCGAGCGATGGCGACCACCCACGCCCGGCGCTTTGGAGGAGATTGGCGACTTGGATGCTTCTCACTTCCACTACCAAGATTCCGACACTCTCGTGCTCGGCTTATCGAGCCAAGCGGCGAGTTTGGCCGGGCGACCCCGAGCGACATGCGGTCTCCACCGACTACGCCATCTTCACGGTACCGGTGTGGTCCCCAACAACCAAGCTCCGACTCGTCGCACGGGACCCGTACCTTACTCACGGCGCGCAAGAGTGTGCGGCGTCCTAGTCCTTTGCCCGACATCGACATCGGAGACTCTAGCAAGAGACGCAGTCTCTCTCGCTCCCGTTCCTGCTCTCGGTCTATTGCCTCCAGCAGTAGTGACCATCTCCACTCCCGTGCTTCTTGCAACCGCCCCGAGTGTGGTTGTAAGCTGCGTCACGTGGGTATCCTAGAGGAGGATCCGGAGGAGGATCCGGAGGAGCTTGTCTTCGAGGAGGACAAGTAGTTACAGAGACAGTAGTACCCAATTTAATGTTTAATTCCTTAGAACGATTTGTATTTAATTCTAGTGTGTGGGGTGGGTGTGCCAAGCACTTGTGCACCTGTGGTACAGCCATTTCCTTTAAAATTTAATTTGAATTCAAAACAAGTTTTCTTTCAATTTGTTGTCTGTGTTTTTCCTTGTGTGTTGGTTTGGGATGTGGTTTAGTCTCCCCTAATCTCTTACCTATGCTACTTCCCTCTTTCCTTTTGCTAACCCCAGTTACCACGAAGATGGTGAACACAAGGAACAGTGCCGGTAACAGCCAGAATGTTAATGCTCAGCCAGAAGGCAGTAATCCAATTCCACCCCCGCCAGTTCAAGCTCCTAATCTGGAACAGATGATGGCCATGCAGTTACAGTTACTCCAAGCCTTAGCCCAAAACCAAGTCCAGCAAATTCATGAGCACCCAATCAACACCGCAATCCAAGCGGGGAGTTTATGAGAACTCGTCCCCAACTTTCGGTGGATCGATGGGCCGATGGAAGTCGGCGATGGATCAAGGATGTTGAAAGGAAGCTGAATTTGGCACAATGCAATGGAAATGAAAAAGTGTTGTATGCCGCTCACCAGCTGAAAGGAATTGCAGCTAATTGGTGGGAAAACTATTGTCTTTGCTCACCGAATGCACAAGATATCACTTGGGCTGAGTTTGAAGAAGCATTCCGTACTGCACACATTCCTACTGGAATCATGGAAATGAAAAGGATGGAATTCTATAAGTTGCAACAAGGAAACCTCAGCGTGACTGAGTATCTGAACAAATTTACCCAACTGGCCAGATATGCTTCAGAGGATGTTGCAACTGATGCAGCAAAAATTTGGAGATTCATGCAAGGACTGGATCCCAATCTCAAGGTGCAGTTAGTGTCTAATGATTACCCAACTTTCCAGCACATGGTGAACAAAGCAATCATCCAAGAAGATGCTCAACGCCAGTTACATGAGGTCCGAAAGAGAAAATTTCAGGCACAGCAGGGTGCCAATAACACTCGCCACCGTCCAAATCAGCCACACTTTTCCAGGCCTTCTATGCCAAGTGTGCCGAGGACACCAACCAGTGGACCTCGCCCAATACCACAGGCTCCACGACCAATCAACGGAGGTCAAGCACAACAAAACAAGACTGCAACAGCAGGAATTCAGTGCTTCAACTGCAAGAACATGGGGCATTACGCCAACAACTGTCATGAACGCCCAAGAAGGTGACTCTGTCCGCTTCAACACAGGGACTACTCCAGCGAGAGCCCCACCAGCAGGACAAGTCCGTGGAACACCGCAAGCAACAAGGACTCCACAAGTGTTAAACAGGGGACATGTCAACCATGTTACTGCATGAAGCGACCAGAAGCACCGGAGGTAGTTCGGTAAGTTCCTTGTCAACTCGATTACACCTCGGTATTATTTGATTACGGAGCTTCACATTCATTTATTTCAAAGGATTTCTTGAAAGAAACAATTTGAATGCTCAATTGTTAAGGAATAGTATGCTAGTCCAATCACCGGGAAGGGAAATGAGGACTAATACGGTCTGCCCTAGAGCAACCGTAGATATAAAAGGAGTTAAGTTCCTAGCTGATCTTATTATAATAGACTCCAATAGTCTAGATGTGATACTTGGAATGGATTGGTTAACCAAGTATAAAGGGCAGATAGATTGTGCCAACCGTGCTATTACACTTACCAATTCTGAAGGAATTCAAATAGAGTGCAAACCAAGTTTATCCTCAAGGAATGGATATGAGTTGAACAGCTTGAAGGGAATAACTATGGAAAAAGTCCCTATAGTAAAAGAATACCCAGATGTATTTCCTGAAGATTTACCGGGATTGCCACGGATAGAAGTTGAATTTGTTATTAATCGGTGCGGAACAGCCCAATTTCAAGAGACCCTACCGGATGTCCGCCAATGATCTAGCGAAGTCAAGAAGCGGATCGAAGAACTACAAGAGAAGGTTTGTCGGACCAAGTTCTTCACCATGGGGAGCACCAGTACTCCTAGTGAAGAAAAAGGATGGTAGCCTACGTATGTGTGTGGATTACAGAGCATTGAATGATGCAACAATCAAGAACAAGTACCCTCTACCCAGGATAGATGACTTATTTGATCAGTTAAAAGGATCATGTGTCTTTTCCAAGATTGATCTTCGATCAGGATATCATCAAATGAAGATCAGACCGGAGGATATACCAAAAACAGCATTTGCTACTCGTTATGGGTTATACGAGTTTACAGTAATGTCCTTTGGTTTGACCAATGCTCCTGCATATTTTATGAATCTGATGAATAAGGTGTTTATGGAATATTTGGATAAGTTTGTCGTCGTGTTCATTGATGACATTCTAATTTATTCTCGAAATGAAGAAGAACATGCCCAACACACGAGGATAGTATTGGAAAACTCGAGAGAACACCATTTGTATGCCAAGTTCGACAAGTGTGAGTTCTGGTTAAAGAAAGTAGATTTCTTGGGTCATGTGATTTCAGCAGGAGGAGTGTCTGTAGATCCTGAGAAGGTGACGATGTATTAATCGACACAACCCAAGTCGATGAATCGAGATCGAAGTTTTACGGGATTAGGCGGTTATTACCGTCGCTTCATAGAAGGGTTCTCCAAGCTAGCAAGACCTCTCACCCAATTACTAAAGAAAGAAAAGAAGTTTGAATGGAGTAAATCATGTGAAGACAGTTTCCAAGAGTTGAAGAAGAGGTTAACTTCACGATATTGACTCTTCGGATATCGGGAAGGATTTTGAAGTATTCACGATGCATCGAGACAAGGTCTAGGCTGTGTTCTGATGCAAGAAGGAAGAGTGGTAGCTTATGCTTCAAGGCAATTGCGCCCGCATGAGCAGAACTACCCAACCCATGATTTAGAGCTAGGCTGGCATTGTGCATGCTCTAAAAATCTGGAGGCATTATTTAATCGACAACCGTTGTGAAATTTATACGGATCACAAGAGTTTGAAGTATATTTTCACTCAACGACCTCAATCGAGACAGAGAAGATGGTTGGAGTTAATAAAGGATTATGATGTGGAATTCATTACCATCCGGAAAAGCTAATGTAGTAGCTGACGCCTTGAGCAGAAAAAGCTATTGCAATAATCTGATGATCAAAGACAGTCAGCCTGCACTTCATGAAGAATTTCAGCGACTCAACTTAAAAGTAGTGGAGGAAGGATTCCTAGCTACTTTAGAGATTCAACCAATTTTGGAAAACCAGATAAAAGAAGCCCAAAGAGAAGATAGTTATGTCAAAGAAATCAAAGAGAATATGAAAAAGGGTAAAGCACCAAATTTTTCAGAAGATGAAGAAGGTATCCTTTGGTTTGGAAAAGAATTCTTGTGCCAAAAGAAAGAAATAAAAGAACTAATCCTGAAAGAAGCTCATGAGTCCGTTACTCAATTCACCCCGGAAGCACAAAAATGTATCAAGATCTCAAAGAAAGATACTGGTGGACAAGTATGAAAAGAGAAATTGCTGAATATGTAGCCTTGTGTGATGTGTGCCAGCGAGTCAAAGCTGAACATCAGAGACCTGCTGGACTGTTACAACCTTTGCAGATACCTGAATGGAAATGGGAAGAGATTGGCATGGACTTCATAACAGGATTGCCAAGAACCAAGTCAGGATATGACTCAATTTGGGTTATTGTGGACCGACTAACAAAAGTTGCACACTTTATACCCGTGAAGACCACTTACTCTGGAGATAAACTCGCAGAGTTATACATGTCAAGAATAGTTTGTTTACATGGAGTCCCAAAGAAAATCGTGTCAGATCGAGGAACACAATTCACATCAAGATTACGGCGAGGTGCATGAGCTCTTGGGGACAAACTTGAATTTCAGCAGACATATCATCCACAGACTGATGGACAAACGGAAAGAGTAAATCAAATATTGGAAGACATGCTGAGAGCTTGTGCTTTGGCAAATAAAGCTAACTGGGATCAAAATTTGCCATATGCAGAATTCTCTTATAACAACAGCTATCAATCAAGCTTACAAATGTCTCCGTTTGAACTACTGTACGGCAGAAAATGCAGAACACCATTGTATTGGAAAGAAACAGGAGAAGGACAAGTATTTGGACCTGATGTATTGAAGCAAGCAGAAGAGCAAGTTCGACTGGTTCAAGACAGATTAAAGACAGCACAAACAAGACAGAAAAGCTACGCAGACAATCGTCGAAGAGCTTTAGAATTTATACACGAGATCATGTGTATTTGAAGGTTTCACCTCTCAAGGGTCTGCGTCGTTTCAGTGTTACTGGGAAGCTTGCTCCGAGATTTATTGGACCATTCCCTGTTCTAGCCAAAAGAGGAGAAGTTGCTTACCAGTTAAAGCTCTCACCTCAGTTGTCGAATGTGCACGACGTCTTTCATGTGTCACAATTAAGAAAGTGTCTCAGAGTGCCAGAAGAACAAATGCCTTTAGAAGAAGTGAGTTTGAAGGAGGACCTAACATATCCAGAGTTTCCAGTCAAAATTTTGGATGAAGCAGAACGTCGAACCAGAAGCAAGAGCATCAAATTCAGTAAAGTTCGATGGAGTAATCATTCGAGTCTCAAGCAACTTGGGGCCTTGAAGATTTGAGATCGAGTTTCCGAACTTTTTCCTCAGTCCATCCGAATCTCGGGGCGAGATTCATCCTAACGAGGTAGGTTTGTAACATCCCAAAATTTGCAAATCTTGAAAAATTTAAATTGAAATTAATTATTTTAAAATATTTGGACCTTATTGAATTTTTCTGAAGTTTTCCAGGATTTAAAATCAAAATTTGGAATTAAAAGGAATTTAAAATAAAACTATATCATCAAAATATCTTGGAAATATTTTATTTATGTTCAAAATGTGTCCAGAAACTTATATGAAATTTTTCTAGAATTTTTAGAAGTAATTTTATTCTGAGGCTTAATGAAGTTTCTGCAATTGTCTGTTTACTAAAAACTATTTTTCGGAAAATCACTTTTCTCTCTCTCTCCGGGCGCCAAGTGGATGGTCGATCCACCGCCCACGTCACCCGGTGGAATCCCGCTTTCCCCTCTCCTCAGGCCACCGCGTGGACGGCCAGATCTGCGCCGCGTCCCTTGCCCGAATCGGTGTACGCCGCCTCCTCACTCTTTCTCTCTCTGCGGTCCCCACCGATCGATTCCGTCTTCCTCGCGTGGTCGTCGCTCCCTCACGCAACCGCCGCAACCGCCCGCCACCCGGCCATTTCTCTCGGCCACCTCCCCTCTTCTTCTCCCCAACCGATCGTCACTCCGCGCCCACCCCCTCTCCCTCTCCCCACGGTTCCCAAAATCGCTATAACCGCCCCACCTCTCCCACTCTGGCGACAAATCGCCACCGGCTCTCCTCTCCTCACCCCTATTTAAACCCCCAGAGCCCCGTGCTCCCTCCACCTCTCCTCTACTTCCCTCTCTCCCGGCCACTCCACCGCCTCCAGCGGCGACTTCGTCTCCGCCGTCTCCAACTCCGGCGAGATTTGCCGCCGCCCGGTCATCCTCGTGTCTCACCGTCAACTCCCTCGGCTTCCTCGCGCCTCCATGAACCTCAGCGACCCCTCGTCGACCTCCCTCGCCGGGGCCCCGCCGATGCAGGAACCCGATCGCCTCGCCGCCTCGCTCATCGCCAACCGTCCTCATTTGTTCTCGGTAACTCCGTGTGCACCAGCGCATTCCCGCATTCCTTTATTTTGAAATCGTCGGTCGCCGATCGCCGCCGACCACCGGAGCTCCACCGCCATTGCCGTGAGCCCATGCCCGATTGCTCCTTCGTGGTCGATCGCCTCCTGTTGTCGGGGACTCCTGGCCGTCGGATCCGTTGTCGTAAACTCACGAGCCGTAGGATCTCCGTAACTCGTAGTCGTGGCGTCTCACCGTGGTCGAAAGCTCCATAGTGGTCGTAAAGACTACGTGGTCGTAACTTTGCCGTGGTCATAAAGACTACGTGGTCGTAACTTTGCCGTGGTCGTAAAGACTACGTGGTCGTAACTTTGCCGTGGTCGTAAAGACTACGTGGTCGTAACTTTGCCGTGGTCGTAAAGACTACGTGGTCATAACTGTTATCGTGGTCGTAAAGACTACATGGTCGTAACTTTGCCGTGGTCGCACGCCTAGCGTGTCGTATCCTCCGAGGGCAAACTCGTAGTTTTCTTTTTCCTTTGATTTAAATTTTCCGAGGCCATAACTTTTCATCCTAACTCCGATTGAGTCCGTTCAAATTTCTAAATTCATCAAAAATTCCAACCTTTACATTTCTGCCATCCTTTCAAATTTTTGAAATTTATTTGATATTTTGAAATTCAAGTTTCAAATTTCAAATACCCTTTCTCCCTCGTTTGAACTCGATTCCATTGAAACTTCCTCCTAAATACATCTAAATTTATAAACTTCATTCCAGTAATATTATTATAAATTCTGTACTTTTATTTGTATTCATTTGTCCTTTGTATTCTCGTTGTGCGTAGAATCCGATCAGGTCAAGAATTCGCGAGCAGCAACAAGAGAATCGAAATTCACCCACGAAGGCAAGTCTCCTTTGATCATCTTGAACCTATGTTTGAGAAATGTTTTAAATTATTTTAAAAGTTAATGCATTGCTATGTTACATAAAATGATAGTTTATGTTGTAGAGGTAATAGTTAAACCAAGATATTGTTATGCCCTCATTTGACATTGACAACCATGTACCTTTGACACCCTAGGAATTCCCTTGTCTCATTATTGAGATTATTATGAATCTTTGATTATTGTTGTATCGGTAGTAAGATGCTTAGACATGCTTTATAACTTTAGTAACCTTGGTATGATAATTACATTTCAGTGATCTATTCTTTTGTTCAGATGTGAGTGGCAATTGGTGTTGCCACGGTTCTTGTGAAATAAAAGCAATTGTGAAAATTGTTTAGGCTGGGGCGGATGGTTGGTTTGGATTGGTGCGGTTAGCACGAGATCTTGAAAAGTGTATGTTCCGCCTAGTCAATTAAGGACCGACTCTTGTGTTTGTCGATCGAGCACTACCGCATGCGACCACATGTCTATATGGGTGCGACCTAGGCGATTAACTTATAATAGACTAGTTTAGGTACCACCGATGGAAAGTGGATGCCGAGGTTCTTGGTTATTCACGATGAGGACGAGGTTCTTGTACTCATACGGCGCAAGAGGGGCTTCGTCGGGTGGTTTAACCCTTCAGCGGTGAAACCTCAGCGGGTGGTGTCTAGCTAGACTAGAGTAAGGTAAAGGCTTTGTGATGAATTATCTGGGTCTCATGCCTAAGGAAGCATGCTGACTATTAGGATAACTTGTCTCTTGTGGGTAAAGTGTACAACCTCTGCAGTGTAAAACTATTCGAATAGCCGTGCCCACGGTCAAGGGCGGCAAGGAATGCTTTCACATGGTAGATCTTTATTTTGGTTTAAAACAAAGTTTTGGGAATCCGAGTGGATGGAACTCTCGGGGAATTTGCCCTGGTGGTTGGAACCAGGGAGGGTGGTGAGAACCCGTAATATCAAACTTGGTGGTAGGATCTTTATGATTAAAAAAAATGCTTAATGATTTTAGTTAGAATAATTACTTCAGTTAAAACTGTCGCCTTCAAAAATAATTATTGGTATTGGAAATAAAACGTCGCTTTGTGCAAAAGAGCCATATAGCCCTCTTTGTTAAACCTTGCATCTAATGCATTTTTCCCAAGACTTGCGGAGTACTTTATGTACTCACATGCTACACCTAAATTTTATATCTCAGAGGAGTATGAAGTTCAAGAAGGAGGCTTCGACTACTCTGCGGTTGGATTTGATGAAGGGTTTCCAGACGTTTAGGTCGCACACCCCAGTCAATTGCCTGTGGCGTATTGATGGGTCTTTATCAAGTTTATTTGCTTCCGCTGTGTTTGTGTTCATTTGAGAGGTCTAGAAACCTCGTTTGTGTTGTAAGACCATTGGTCAGTACTCTTTACAATATTGTAATATTCGTCTTTGGCAATGTAATCATCCTTTGTTAAGCGTGTGCACTAGCTTTGATGCGGGACTAGTGCTGTAATACACAGAGGGTCCGGATTTGGTAATCCGGGGTCCCGACAGTGTTCTTAGACTCTATGGAAAGATAATTAAATTATCTAAATAAATTTAGTTGGGAAACCTCTCTGATTCTGCCATTTTCTACCCGATCCAACTGGTTTTCCACAGCCTGTATCTGTCTCGGGACAGCACACTAAAAACGCCGTAACTTCCACCCAGAAACTTGGAATCCGAACTTCTTTACCTCTCTGGAAAGCTAAGAAACTTATCTACAACTTTCCCAATTTTAAGGACTCCTGATTCCCCACAATTCCCGTCACACAAACCGATCTACTAAAATCTGTCCAGAACTACCCCGATCTGCAGAACAGTCGCACTTGAAAATTCATAACGTTTGCTACACAGATCCAAATAACGTGTTCTTGTACTCCCTGGAAAGATCATCAAACCCTCTACAACTTTCCAGAAGGGGTCCAGACCTGAATCCCGACGAAACTAGATCAAAACGACCGAGGAACAACTACTGTCCCAGCAGCCCAGAAAACCAACGAATCTGACTCGATTAAAAACCAATCTAGAGACTAGCAGGGATTACCCTTGGCGACACGACGGCGAACACGTCGGCGAACAGGACGAATACAGCGATGAACACGCCCGCGGTCTCCTCCTCTCCTTCCTCCGGATCGGCGCGGTATAGCGGCGGCGGCGGCGGCGGCGCGCCGGGAGGAGACGCGGCGGCGGCGACGACGCAGCGGCGAGACGGAGACGACACCGGCACGGCGCAGCAAGGATGACGACGCGACACGGCGGAGGCTGCGCGGCGCGCGGGGTGGCGGCGGGCAGCAGCGGCGGCGGCGGCGGCGCGCGGGCGCGGGGGCCGGCGGCTTGGGGCGGGGGCCGGCGGCAGGGGCTTGGGGTGGCGGCTTGGGGTTGGGGAGGGCTGCCTAGGGTTTTAGAACAACTCCCCTCTCCTCTTGGGCCAAGAAATCCCACAGGCCAAGGCCTAGGCCGAGTTGTCCTAATTTTCCGAAAACCCCTCAAATCTTTATTAAATTTAATCTTTTCACTAAAGCCCTCTCTATTAATTAAAAATTAATTAAATACTTTCCGGGTATTACATTCTACCCCTTAAACAGAATTCGACCCAATTCTAGCCGCAAACACAACAGAAAATCAAACAACCAACTAGCAAAAACACGCACCTGACGTGAACAACGCCGGCATCGCTCGCTGCGAGACTCCAACTCCCAAGTTGCCTCCCTCTCGGTCTTAATGGATCGCGAGTAGGCTACGATAGCGAAAACAAAATTTTCTACCGCGCACACAAGAACATCATGCTTAAGGAAGGATCATAGATCGTTACCACTAGGCCTTGTGCAAGAAGAAGAGTTGGAGAAGCCGATCCAACCACGGCGTCGAAGTAGTAGTGGAAGTAGTCGATCGTCCCGAACCGATCGTCTCCTCCGCGCGATCAACCACACCACGGCGGATCCAATCAGAGGTTGTTGATGCCGATCAACGCCAGCAACGGCGCCTCCACGGTATCCACGTCCGGGTGGGCGCCGATCGCGAGTGTACCGGCTTTCATGACGGCTGGGGTTTGGCTCGGAGGTGGCGGCTACGGATTAGCTCGGGATTATCGGTGTGTTCCTCAGCCCTCGCCTCCATATATAGACCTCCTCACTTGGGCCTCGTGGACCGAGGCCCAATAGAGTCTATCCGGATCTCTATCCGAATTGAGCCCATATCCGAATCACATTGAATTAGTGTTCCAACCCGTTAAGTGTGCGACCACAGCAGGTTCACGTATACTTGGTCGCGACCGAAACACCTTTCCGGTCACCGTGTTAATAGCGGCCTCTAGTAAGACATATTAACCCCAAAGTATACGTAAAGATCATATCGGTGAACACGTAATGTTCTCATGTACTAATCCCTTTGCCTCACGATATAGATTAAGCTCAAGGCGAGACCTGTGTCATCCTCTTAATAGCTCAATCACTCTCTCGATTCCGTGATGGATTATAAACTCGTGATTGACTCCTCAATCACCTTGGCATGGCCATGCACTTTCATAATCCATTACATCGAGGGGCCGAGATATCTCTCCCATAAGGAGGGCAAATTCTATCTTGATCATTCACATCCCACTACATGTTTCATGGCAAACCCAAAGACTACTTTTATGACTACCCGATTCACGGAGTAGTGTTTAGTAGTCCCAAAGTAGCTACTACGCATCTTTGGGAACCATGATGATCTCAAGTCTAAGGATTCCACATAAACACTACTTGAGACCAACGATGACACATGGAATCTCTGCGGTGTCTCATGGCGGGTCTATCCAACATATGTTCACTAACACATGTCCATATTATTGATTTGGTATCTCCATACCATGATCCATGAGACATGATCATCAATCAATACATATCTTGATCTTTGAATCATATTTGTTCCTCATATGAAATATAATCGGGATCATTTAGAAATAGCAACATTTTGGCATTAAGAGTCTCATGAATAAGTCACATACTCATTGATCAATAATGATAATGTCTATTTCAAGGAACAAAGCAATGTATCATAAACATAGTATGTGATATATTCAACATCTCCATGTTGCCTCTAGGGCATATCACCAAGTCTCCCACTTGCACTAGAGTCAACCATGTAGGTATCTAATACCCATTGCCCTAGTGTGAGCCTCATGCTTTGGGTTGAAGCGGCTTTGTCAGCGGATCTGCAATGTTCAAATCCGTGTGTACTTTGCATATCTTAACATCGCCTCTCTCCACAATCTCGCGGATGAGATGAAATCGCCGTAGAATGTGCTTGGACTTACAGTGCGATCTAGGCTCCTTGGCTTGCGCAATGGCTCCTTTGTTGTCACAGATGAGGTCCATTGGGTGGAGGCACTAGCCATCACACCAAGCTCGAAACAAATTTCTTGATCCAAAGCGACCTCTTTAGCGACTTGAAGCCGCTATGTACTCGGCTTCGTTGTAGAATCGACAACCGTCTCTTGCTTGGAACTCTTCCACTCACCGCACCGCCATTCGAGGCGAACACAAATCCAGTTGCGATCTAAAATCATCTTTGTCGGTTTGGAAGCTAGCATCGGTGTAACCATTTACAACGAGCTCTTCCTCACCCCATAGACAAGGAACACATCTTTAGTTCTTCTCAAGTACTTCAAGATGTTCTTTACGGTAATCGATGACTTTCACGGATCGACGGTATCTACTCGTAGCACTTAAAGCATCGAGACATCGGGCGTGTACAAAGCATGGCATACATAATGGATCCAATAGTGAAGCATATGGAATCGCATTCATTTTATCCGCTCATCGGTGTACTAGGACACCGATTCTTGCTAAGATTTATACCATGTGACATAGGTAGGAAGCCTTTCTTGGAATCACGCATGTTGAACCTTTTCAACACCTTGTCAATGTACGTATCTTGGCTTAATCCAATCGACCTTTTGATCTATCTCTATAGATCTTGATGCCCAGAATATATCGCCTCTCCTAAGTCTTTCATAGAGAAACTACTTTTCAATGAAGACTTAACAGATTCGAGCATAGGAATGTCATTTCCGATCAATAATATGTCATCCACATATAAGACCAGAAACACGAGTGCGCTCCCACTAGCCTTTTGTAAACACAAGGCTCTTCTTCATTCTTGATGAAACCAAACCCTTTGATTACTTCATCAAAGCGAATGTTCCAACTCCGAGATGCTGCTTTAATCCATAAATGGATCTTTGCGACTTGCATATCTTTCTAGGCGATTGCGGATCGACAAAACACGTGGGCTGTGTCATGTACACATCCTCACTTAGATTTCCATTAAGGAAAGCTGTTTTGACATCCATTGCCATATTTCATAGTCGAAATAAGCGACAATCGCTAGAATGATCCGAATAGACTTTAGCATTGCGACGGTGAAAAAGTTTCATCATAATCAACACCTTGAATTTGTTTGAAACCTTTGGCCACCAATCACGCTTTATAGATGTGAACATTTCCATCTATGTCTATCTTTTCTTGAAAACCCATTTGCACTCAATGGTTTTAACACCATCGGTGGATCAACCAAGTTCCAAACTTGATTCTTGTGCATGGATTCAATTTCGGATCTCATGGCTTCAAGCCATTTCTCAGTCTGGTCCCATCATCGCTTCTTCATAGGTCTTAGGCTCATCGTTGTCTAACAACAATATGTCCCGTTGTTGAGTAGTCAAGAACATGTACCTCTCGGTGCACGACGTGACCTCTCGACCTACGTGGTGCGGTGTGTCCACAACAGGTTCTTCAACAGTTTGTTCATCTGTTGTGGTTACGTAGGGGCTGAAACGTTTTGGTGTTTCTCGAATTTCTTCAAGTTGCACCATGCTCCCACTATCCCTTCTTGAGAGAAACTCTTTCTCTAAGAAGACACCATCTTGGCGACAAACACTTTGCCTTCTTCTTGATTATAGAAGTAATATCCTTTTGTTTCCTTAGGATACCCGATAAAGAAGCATTTATCGATTTGGGGTGAGCTTATCGGTTGTAAGCGTTTTACATAAGTCTCACATCCCCAAATCTTAAGAAAAGACAAGCTAGGACGTTGTCTGTCCACATCTCATATGGTGTCTTTTCTCTCGATTTTGATGGAACTCTGTTTAGTGTGGCGGTACATTTCAAGAGCGTACCCCAAAAGACAACGGAAGATGACTGTGGCTCATCATGGGCGCACCATATCTAATAAGGTGCAATTTCTCGTTCGATACCCCATTCCATTGAGGTGTTCCGGCGAGTCAATTGTGGAACAATTCCACAATCCTTGAGATGATTACCAAACTCATGGCTCAAATACTCGCCTCCACGATCGGATCGTAGAAACTTGATTGTCTTGCCTAAATGATTTTGCACTTCATTTTGGAATTTTTGAACTTTTCAAAGGATTGAGACTTATGCTTCATGAGGTAGATATATCCATATCTACTAAAGTCATCGATAAAAGTTATGAAATCTTGAAAACCACCTCGGGTCGTTGAGCTCATTGGTCCACATACATCGAATGTACGAGTGCCAATAAGTCACTTGCCCGTTCACCTTGACCGGTGAAAGGTGCTTTTGTCATCTTGCCAAGTAAACAAGATTCGCATGTCTCAAATGATTCAAAATCAAATGAGTGCGAATACCATCTCTATGGAGCTTCTCCATGCGTTTCTCATTTATGTGACCTAGCGGCGGTGCCAAATAAGCGTGGGATTCAAATCATTCGATCGTTGCCTCTTTGTATTAATGTTATAGACCGATGACTCTTCAAGAGTAAGAACATATAACCCATTCACCAATGGACTATGACAATAGAACATATCTTTGAAATAAAGAGAACAACCATTGTTCACGGATCTAAAGTCATAACCTTACGCTTGTAAACATGAAGCGAAATAATGTTCTTGGAAAGAGATGGAACACAATAACAATTATTCAATTCCAAAACTAATCACGAAGGTAAAGACAATGGCATGGTGCCAACAACCACCATGACAACTTTGCTCCATTGCCAGCGAAGATCCACCGCTCCTCCTCAAACTTCTACTTCTTCTTAGCCCTGCAACGATTTGCAAATGTGAGCAACCGATCCGGTATCAAATACCCAAGAATCGAGTAGATGAAGTAGCAAGATTGATTTCTATAACATTTATACACGGAGCGGAAGTCGTACTTCCTTCTTTTCTCAAGATCCTCCAAGTACTTTGGGCGTTCCTTTTCCAATGTCACGATTGCTTCGAGTAGCAATCGCATCGAGAGCGAGGACCCTTCTTGACTTGCTTGGCCTTAGAACTGCTCGCGATCTCATCGGGAGCTAACTTTCTTTTGACCGCGCCTTTCTTTACATAGGGCTTGCCCTTGCCTTTCTGCATCATCATCACATGATGGCTGCTTTTCTTAATGCTTTCCTCGGCTGATTTTAGCATCCCATGCAACTCGACCAAGGTCTTGTCCATGTTGTTCATGTGATAGTTCAAAATGAATGGCTCAAAGCTCGAGGGAGCGATGAAGAATCACATCGGTAGCCAACTCTTGGCTAAGGGAAAACCAAGCTTTTCGGACTCTCAATGTAGCCAATCATCTTAATCACATGAGGGTGACGGGATTCCCTACGCAAGCTCACTTGCGCAAACAAGGACTTTGAAGTGTTGAACCTCTCACCCTTGCTTGGTTCTCAAACATACCACGCAACCCCACAATGATATTGTAGGCATCTGTGTTCTCATATTGCTTACGAGCTCGAGAGGACATTGTGGCAAGCATGAGACACTCACATCAAGGTAATCATTCGTTTGCTTCTCATAAGCTTTCCGTGCGACCACGGTAGCATTATCGGGCAAGTCATCGGGATAAGGAGACTCAAGGACATGCTCCTTGCGCTCTTGCTTGAGAACAATTCTCAGGTTGCGATACCAATCCAAAAGTTCGTTCCATTGAGTTTTCTTTCTCAAGAATAGATCGCAAATTAAAAGAACTGGATGCGGCATTAGTTGACATGATCTACAACAAAGAATATGCAAAGTTTAGCACTATGTTTGATCTTCCATTAAACAATTTAACAAAGATACTCCCACTATATGTTTTGTAATCGTCTTCCTCTAACGACATATAGTGGTCAAGATCCATGTTCATCTAAGTTCTAGTGAGCTTTGGCATCACTTGCTAGAAACCTAGTGACGTGGGTAAGCAACACTTGCTAATCACATCTTATGTGACTCTTGTTTGTTGGGTGGCATCCAATGCCCGGCTCCCAACACCATGCCCCAAGGCCCAAATCTAATTTGATAGCCTTGTCAAGTAAACCAATACTATGCATGTGGATGTCCGACATCCACCCTATTAGATCAAGATAGTTGATGGTACTCGCTTTGGCGGACCTACCAAACAATGATCACGATTCTTATAAGTAGCGACAATTGGAAGGGCATCAAAACAAATTCTTAATTTTTTCTTGAGAGAAGCTATTCTATCATGAAAAACTAACCCTTAGTTGGTATGGCATGAAAGAATAGTATGACAAGAAATAAACATCACATGCATATAATCACATTATCTTGTGAATGGTATGGCATTTTGTATCGTAGTGGTTGCCATCGCCATGGTTCCACGGTGATACTCTTCGCCACACTTCTTGTCCTCTTTGTCATCATGCTTGAAGCCTCCATAGCAAAGACCTAAACTATTACAACTAATAGGTAGCAAATGAATTACATGGGGAGCTCAAGCATCACAAGTCGACACGCAGTCGTTATACAATTAAAGAACGACCTCAACCGGTGTGATTAATCGACACACAGAGCCGCCAAAACACACATGCATCACATATGCATCTATGCCATACCATTCACATCATTCCTGCAAAAACAAGTTAGCGTAGAACATATTCTACCACCTCGACATGAATGGGTTTCGGGCATACCGAAAACCTCACGGAATTACATAGATCGCATCTATGAAATCGCTATGAAAATCTCATCGGTCGATCAAATCAACCCAAATCCGAGCCATTCAAAATGTCTCAATTTTCATTAGATCAATCACATCAATCATCGCGATCGGTATGCTTGAGGAGACCGCAACACAAGACCTCGATCTGTTGTCTCAATCTCGGATTGTGCCTTGATTAGCCCGATGGTGTTACCGGTAGGTAGGGGCAAGTCGGCGTACATCAAAGAAGGAACACGAACTAATCTTTTGGCCACATGATGCTATCAACTCATACATATTCCAACCCCTTATGACCGATTGATCTAGTCCGTAATAGATCCAATCTATTACAACCGCATATCAACATATGCACCGATCCGGATCGCAAACTAAGCAAGATGGCTCGATACCACTAATGGATCGCGAGTAGGCTACGATAGCGAAAACAAAATTTTTCTACCGCGCACACAAGAACATCATGCTTAAGGAAGGATCATAGATCGTTACCACTAGGCGCCGTAGCGTGAAGAAGAGTTGGAGAAGTCGATCCAACCACGCGTCGAGTAGTAGTGGAAGTAGTCGATCGTCCCGAACCGATCGTCTCCTCCACGCGATCAACCACACCACGAGCGGATCCAATCAGCAGGTTGTTGATGCCGATCAACGCCGCAACGAGCAGCGCCTCACCGGTATCCACACGTCCGGGGCTGGGCGCCGATCGCGAGTGTACCGGCACTCATGACGGCTAGGGTTTGGCTCGGAGGTGGCGGCTACGGATTAGCTCGGGATTATCGGTGTGTTCCCTCGGCCCTCGCCTCCATATATAGACCTCCTCACTTGGGCCTCGTGGACCGAGGCCCAATAGGAGTCTATCCGGATCTCTATCCGAATTGAGCCCATATCCGAATCACATTGAATTAGTGTTCCAACCCGTTAAGTGTGCGACCACAGCAGGTTCACGTATACTTGGTCGCGACCGAAAACACCTTTCCGGTCACCGTGTTAATAGCGGCCTCTAGTAAGACATATTAACCCCAAAGTATACGTAAAGATCATATCGGTGAACACGTAATGTTCTCATGTACTAATCCCTTTGCCTCACGATATAGATTAAGCTCAAGGCGAGACACGTGTCATCCTCTTAATAGCTCAATCACTCTCTCGATTCCGTGATGGATTATAAACTCGTGATTGACTCCTCAATCACCTTGGCATGGCCATGCACTTTCATAATCCATTACATCGAGGGGCCGAGATATCTCTCCCATAAGGAGGGCAAATTCTATCTTGATCATTCACATCCCACTACATGTTTCATGGCAAACCCAAAGACTACTTTTATGACTACCCGATTCGGAGTAGTGTTTAGTAGTCCCAAAGTAGCTACTACGCATCTTTGGGAACCATGATGATCTCAAGTCTAAGGATTCCACATAAACACTACTTGAGACCAGCGATGACACATGGAATCTCTGCGGTGTCTCATGGCGGGTCTATCCAACATATGTTCACTAACACATGTCCATATTATTGATTTGGTATCTCCATACCATGATCCATGAGACATGATCATCAATCAATACATATCTTGATCTTTGAATCATATTTGTTCCTCATATGAAATATAATCGGGGATCATTTAGAAATAGCAACATTTTGGCATTAAGAGTCTCATGAATAAGTCACATACTCATTGATCAATAATGATAATGTCTATTTCAAGGAACAAAGCAATGTATCATAAACATAGTATGTGATATATTCAACATCTCCATGTTGCCTCTAGGGCATATCACCAACAGGTCTGATGTGACCAAAGCACTTTGACAAACTGCAAATTCTTGTTTCTCAACACTTTTTCTGACCTTTCCAGAATCCGCACCGGCTCGGACTCAAAGGACAAATCTTGCTCAATAATCAAAGGTTCTAGAGCGATGTGAACTTCTGGGTCTCGCAAGAACTTTCTCAACATGGACACGTGAAACACGTTATGCACTCCGCGCATAGCCTCAGGAAGATCCAAACGGTAGGCCAACTTCCCAATCCGCGCTAGTATGGTGAAAGGTCCAACGTACCTCGGGCTAAGCTTCCCTTTGGTACCGAACCTCACCACACCCTTGGTAGGAGATACTCTCAAGAGCACCTGATCTCCCACTGCAAACTCCAAGTCCCTCCTTCTCACATCAGTATAACTCTTCTGCCTACTCTGGGCAGCCAACAAATTCTGTCTTACCAAAGCCACCCTCTCAATGGTCTTCTGGACCCAATCTGGTCCTAAGACTGCTTTCTCGCCCACCGCTTCCCAGCAAAGGCGACACACTCTGACCATACAAGACTTCAAATGGAGCTGCTTTCATACTTGAGTGGTAACTGTTATTATAGGCAAACTCTGCCAGGGGTAATTGATCCTCCCAATTTCCCTTCCAAGACAGCACACAAGATCTCAACATGTCCTCCAAAGTCTGAATGGTCCGCTCTGACTGTCCATCTGTCTGCGGGTGAAAAGCCGTGCTCAAACGAAGTTGAGTGCCCAAAGCACTCTGCAAACTCTCCTAAAACTTGGAAACAAACTTGGCATCTCTGTCGGAAATTATGGTTTTAGGCATACCATGGAGCCTCACAATTTCTCGAACATAAATAGGAGCCAGATCACTTGCTGAGTTGGTTGTACGGATAGGAATGAAGTGCGCTGACTTACTGAACCGATCCACAACAACCCAAACTGCGTCCTTGCCCCTCGGCGACCGAGGCAACGCGACCACAAAATCCATAGAAATATCATCCCACGGCCACTGAGGAACCTCCAATGGCTGCAGTAATCCGGCTGGCCTCTTATGTTCAGCTTTCACTTGCTGACAAATACCGCACGAGGCCACATAATTGGCTATATCCACCTTCATCCTCTTCCACCAGAAATTCTGTTTCAAATCACGGTACATCTTGGTCTCTCCCGGATGAACTGTATACGGAGTGCGATGAGCTTCTCTCAAAATGTCATCCTTAACCTCCGCTTTCTGCGGCACGCATAAACGCCCTTTAAAGCGCAATGCACCCGACATATCCAAACTGAAATCCCATTCTTTTCCCATCTCTAACCGTTTCATAACCCTCTGAAGCAATTGATCGGTTGTTGTGCCTCCCTTTTCGCTCGGTATAGTGACTCGAAGATCAGCGGGTCTCCACTCGGGCCGTACCGCATAGCGATGAAGATATCCCCATACGATCAAAATCAGCAATCAAACAATCGAGGTAGCGGTGCGCCTTGCGACTCGAGCATTGGCCACTACATTGGCCTTGCCAGGGTGATACTGAATGGTTAGATCATAATCCTTGATCAACTCTAACCATCTGCGCTGCCTCAAATTTAGGTCCTTCTGGGTAAAAAATGTACTTGAGACTCTTGTGATCGGTAAACACGTCACAAGTCTCACCGTCTGAATAGTGCCTCAAAGCTTCAATGCAAACACAACTGCAGCCAGCTCTAAATCATGGGTAGGGTAATTCTGTTCATGCCTTTTCAGCTGCCTCGATGCGTAAGCCAAGACCTTACCATCTTGCATAAGCACACAACCCAGCCCAACTCTTGATGCATCAGAGAAAACTGTGAACCGCTTTCCTGGCTCCGGAACGGAAAGAACAGGAGCGGTCACCAGCTTTTCCTTCAAAATCTGGCTGCGCTCACAATCATCGTCCCACGAAACCTCATGTCCTTCGAGTAAGCCTCGACAAGGGCTTGGCGATGATGGAGAAGTCTTACTGGCGCCGATAATAACCTGCCAACCCGAGGAAGCTCCTCACCTCCTTGACATTGGTCGGCCTCTCCCAGTCTACCACCGAAGAGACTTTACTTGGATCAACTGATACTCCCTTATCGCTGATGATGTGTCCCAAGAACCCCACTTGAGTCACCCAGAACTCACACTTCTTGAGCTTCGCATAAAACTTATGCTCTCTTAGTGTTGCCAACACTTGTCTCAGATGCCGCTCATGATCTGCTTCACTCTTCGAGTAAATCAAGATATCATCAATGAATACGACCACGAAGTCGTCCAAGTCTTCATGCAACATCCTGTTCATTGTCTCCATAAAAGCGGTAGGGGCATTTGTTAGTCCAAAAGACATAACTTTACATTCAAAATGCCCATACCTCGTGGAGAACGCCGTTTTCTCAATGTCCTCCTCTCGGACAGGTATTTGATTGTACCCCGACTGGAGATCAATCTTTGAAAATACCTTAGCTCCCCTCAACTGATCAAACAAATCCTCGATACGGGGTAAAGGATACTTATTCTTGATGGTCAGCTGGTTGAGAGCACGGTAGTCAATACACATGCGCCAACTCCCATCTTTCTTCTTGACAAACAGCACTGGTGCTCCCCACGGAGACACGCTCGGGCTAATAAGATCCTTTGCTTTCAGATCATCCAACTGCTTCTTTAACTCTTCTTGGAACGGTCGAGCCAATCGGTGCGGAGTTATAGGCGGAGGTGGTGCTCGGCACCAAGTCAATTCCACAAGGGATAAAAGATAAACCACTCTTCTTGTTCTATTACCAGAAAAAGACTGGCCAACAAACTGGGTGTGCAGGAGGGTGCACAACCCTGAAACACTATCTTTAGGCCTGACGGCGACTTCAAAGTTACTGTCCTCCAAAAACAGGATATGACAGCACGGTAACTATGCAACCAATCCATTCCCAAAATAACATCAAACAGCTCCATCCTCATAACCATCAGATTAGCAACAAAATGTTCTCCTTCTATGGTAATCATGCAACCGGACGATGTGGGCTGGAAAGGATTCCACCCGGTGAATGAACCAAAACAGACTGAGCTATAGACTGCAAACTCAACTTGGCCCGACTAGCAAACTCTAGGGATGCAAAGGAAAATGTAGCCCCAGAATCAAATAAAACGTAAGCCTCTACTGAGTCCACCAAAAGCGTACCTGTCACCACATCGGGACGACCTGCCGGCTCAGCCGTCGGCAAGGCGTGGGAGGCGGGCTTTGAGTGCTTGGACGCCACGACACTCGGATCTGGCGGGCTGCCGCTGCGAGGAGGAGCTGAAGGCGCCCTTCTTGGCATCACCGCGGGAGGCGGCCAAAAGTACCACAGGCATACCTCCGGCGAGGAGTAGTGAGGGGGGCGGCACCCAAGTGCGAGTAGGGGCATTGCTAGCATCTGCACGACCCAGAAGAAGAAGCTGGGCCGGGGTCTTGCTGGACTGGTTCCCACTTGATGATACTGGCGGGTTACGCTTGCAAACCGAAGCTTTGTGGCCCTCCTGACCACAATGACGACAAGCTCCGTCCAAGCACACTCAGCGCGATGTCCGGCACCACACTTGAAGCATTTCATCCTGACCGGGACCGGACGTACCATCGGGCACCGGTGTGGGGCGAAAAGTGGAAGGCGCACAGGACTTGTTGAACTTTGTCTTGAAAGAATTCTGCGACCCCTTGAACTTCTTGTGAACCGGCTTCAGCGCCGATCCACCACTACCAAAGCTCTTCTTCTGACTGCTCTCTGAACCGTCAGGAGTCGCGACATCACCAGTCCCCTGCAGTCCCTCCCCAAGCTGCATCTCTAACTCCATGCCTCTAGCCTGCTCCACCAAGGAGCTAAAGTCCCGAAGCTCCAAAGCTCCCAACACCTGGCGAAACTCCTGCCTAAGCCCTCTGCGAAACCTCTTGGCTTTCTCCACATCATTGGTAGCCACAAAGTGCAAGCGGACTATGTTATGAAATCCCACCGTTACTCGGACACCGACATCTTGCCACCTTGAAGTTGTTCAACGACACCTCCATCCTTTCCACGAATGAGCGGGGTAGTACCTCTTCTGAGCGCTCGTGAACACCTCCCAAGTCGGCGGCCCAAGGCGGTGGGTCTGGTGACAGGACTCCTTCCACGAGAGATCCTTTGCCCTTGGTGAAAAGCCACAAACCGAGCCTGCTGCTCTGAGGTCAGCCCCAACACCTCCAGATGCCTCTCTATGTGACGCAACCAGTTAGCAGCATCAACTGGCGTCCCTAGTCCATCGAAGGTGTCCAACCTCAACGCATTCCAGCGATGCGGACCCATCACACCCATTGCCGGCAAGGCGCGGGAATGGCGGCGCGGCTCAGGTGCGGGGGTGGGCGGTTTCCTGAACCGTGAAGCAACCTCTTCCTCAGACCCCACCGGGCGGCCTCTCTGGCGTGAGTTACATTCAGCGGGTGGGGCCTGACTGGCTTCGTCCGGCTCTCTGCCGGCCACGACCACGACCACGGCCTCTACCCCTTGCCATCTTATATAATATAAATAAATATATAGAGTCACACATAACACATAATTAATAATCAGAATCAGCAGCCATAAAGCAGATACAATGCAAAAACCCGTCCCCAACTACTGTGCACAGTGTATCAAATTTAATATTTTTACTACCACGGACCTACAGCCCGCTCTGATACCAACTGTAACACCCCAGCCAAACAATGGCCTGAAATGCTACCATCTTCTAGCTAAAAATAAAACTTCTAACATTTAATCCAACATAATTAAACACAGTTTAACTAAACAATGCTTATTTAATAAATCTGGATAAACAGAAACAATTCTAGTTCCATACTAAACAGCGGAAACGATAACAAATAGTTCTAATCATTATTACAATTAAACTGATGAATGATAAAAAGAACCAATTAAGTTAACCAGCCAGCAAGCTAATAAAGACTGTCTTTATTTATTAATGAAGGAATTGTGCACGTGAATCTGAGCTAGCCATTCAAGTCCCCATGTATGCTGATCTCACATTGGTACCTAAAATAAACAAACAACAACAAGGGTGAGTCCAACGAATCAGCAAGTATAACTGAAACAAATGCAAGCATGAATATTAACTCTCAAGTTAAACATATTACATATGAATTTCATGCTATGCATTATGATCAAAATCTATTCTCTCTTAGCATTTTACGTGTCGGGTGAGCATCCGTCAATGCTCACCCATGCACAGCACCCTCGGTGCAGGGGACCAATGCCCACACTCCTACAAGTGTGGGGATCTCGGCAACGATCACCATGTGACCAAGACTTCAACAATTCTCAGCCTGATGCATATATGTGAATGTATCAACAAGATAAACAGGCATTCAACATACTATGCATCAATTCCATCTCAAATAAATGCTTTAATGTAAACTGAACATTCATAGCATTAACAACTCATAACTTTACTGAAATTCACAAGTAAAGCAAACATAACTCAAACATCACTCATATCATCCAAATCATCAAATCACACAGATTTAAACATAGCAAGGTTATACTTGCCTCAACAGCGAGACAACGAAGAGCGGCGAAGCGAAACCCGGAATCCGCTCCTCCTGAATAATTAATTAATAATTACTAACATAACAGTAACGGGTTTCTAGATACAAAATAACAGCAACCCCAAATTCCCCAACAATTTATCTCAATTGAACACCCCAATTCCCCTCGGCCAAATCTGCTGAACCACAGACAGCCAACTTCAAAATCCATAACTTCTAGTACGTAAATCCAAATTAAGTGTTCTTAGACTCTATGGAAAGATAATTAAATTATCTAAATAAATGTAGTTGGGAAACCTCTCTGATTCTGCCATTTTCTACCCGATCCAACCGGTTTTCCACAGCCTGTATCTGTCTCGGGACAGCACACTAAAACATAATAACTTCCACCCAGAAACTTGGAATCCGAACTTCTTTACCTCTCTGGAAAGCTAAGAAACTTATCTACAACTTTCCCAATTTTAAGGACTCCTCATTCGCCACAATTCCCGTCGCACAAACCGATCTACTAAAATCTGTCCAGAACTACCCCGATCTGCAGAACAGTTGCACTAGAAAATTCATAACTTTTGCTACACAGATCCAAATAACGTGTTCTTGTACTCCTGGAAGATCATCAAACCCTCTACAACTTTTCAGAAGGGTCCAGACCTGAATCCCGACGAAACTAGATCAAAACGACTGAGGAACAACTACTGTCCCAGCAGCCCAGAAAACCGACGAATCTGACTCGATTAAAACCAATCTAGAGACTAGCAGGGATTACCCTTGGCGACACGACGGCGAACACGTCGGCGAACATGATGAATCTGGCGATGAACACGCCCGCGGTCTCCTCCTCTCCTTCCTCCGGATCGAGCGGTACAGCGATGGCGGCGACGGCGGCGCACCGGGAGGAGCGGCGTAGCAACAGAGACGGAGATGACACCGCGCAGCGCAGCAAGGATGACGACGCGGACGCAGCGGAGACTGGCGGCGCAGGGGCGGCCGGCGCGGGAACAGCGGGCGGCGGCGGCGGCGCGCGGCGCGCGGAGGCGGCGGCTTAGGGGCGAGGCGGCGGCTTGGGGCTTGGGGTGGCGGCTTGGGGTTGGGGAGGGCTGCCTAGGGTTTTAGAACAACTCCCCCTCTCCTCTTGGGCCAAGAAAATCCCACATGGGCCAAGGCCTAGGCCAAGGTTGTCCTAATTTTCCAGAAAACCCCTCAAATCTTTATTAAATTTAATCTTTTCACTAAAGCCCCTCTCTCTATTAATTAAACAATTAATTAAATACTTTCCGGGGTATTACATTCTACCCCCCTTAAACAGAATTCGACCCCGAATTCTAACTGCAAACACAACAGAAAATCAAACAACCAACTAGCAAAATCACGCTTTTGGCGTGAACAACGCAGAATCTTGCTTTCGGCTTGCGAGACTCCAACTCCCAAGTTGCCTCCCTCTCGATCGATGTGACCAAAGCACTTTGACAAGCGCAAATTCTTGTTTCTCAACACTTTTTCGACCTTTCCGAATCCGCACTCTCGGACTCAAAGGACAAATCTTGCTCAATAATCAAAGGTTCTAGAGCGACGTGAACTTCTGGGTCTCGCAAGAACTTTCTCAACATGGACACGTGAAACACGTTATGCACTCTGCGCATAGCCTCAGGAAGATCCAAACGGTAGGCCAACTTCCCAATCCGCGCTAGTATGGTGAAAGGTCCAACGTACCTCGGGCTAAGCTTCCTTTGGTGCGAACCTCACCACACCCTTGGTAGGAGATACTCTCAAGAGCACTGATCTCCCACTGCAAACTCAAGTCCCTCCTTCTCACATCGGTATAACTCTTACGCCTACTACGGGCGTAACAAGTCTGTCTTACCAAAGCCACCCTCTCAATGGTCTTGGACCCAATCGGTCCTAAGGCCCTTTCTCCCACCGCTTCCAGCAAAGGCGACCTGCACTCTGACCATACAAGACTTCAAATGGAGCTGCTTTGATACTTGAGTGGTAACTGTTATTATAGGCAAACTCTGCCAGGGGTAATTGATCCTCCCAATTTCCCTTCCAAGACAGCACACAAGATCTCAACATGTCCTCCAAAGTCTGAATGGTCCGCTCTCATCCATCGTCTGCGGGTGAAAAGTCGTGCTCAAACGAAGTTGAGTGCCCAAAGCACTCTGCAAACTCTCCTAAAACTTGAAACAAACTTGGCATCTCGCCGGAAATTATGGTTTAGGCATACCATGGAGCCTCACAATTTCTCGAACATAAATAGGAGCGAGATCACTTCTTGAGTTGGTTGTGCGGATAGGAATGAAGTGCGCTTGATTCTTGAACCGATCCACAACAACCCAAACTGCGTCCTTGCCCCTCGGCGACCGAGGCAACGCGACCACAAAATCCATAGAAATATCATCCCACGGCCACTGAGGAACCTCCAATGGCTGCAGTAATCCGGCTGGCCTCTTATGTTCAGCTTTCACTTGCTGACAAATACCGCACGAGGCCACATAATTGGCTATATCCACCTTCATCCTCTTCCACCAGAAATTCTGTTTCAAATCACGGTACATCTTGGTCTCTCCCGGATGAGCGTATACAGTCGATGAGCTTCTCTCAAAATGTCATCCTTAACCTCCGCTTTCTGCGGCACGCATAAACGCCCTTTAAAGCGCAATGCACCCGACATATCCAAACTGAAATCCCATTCTTTTCCCATCTCTAACCGTTTCATAACCCTCTGAAGCAATTGATCAGACTGTTGTGCCTCCCGCACTCGCTCTGGTATAGCTGACTCCAGGATCAACTGGGTCTCCACTCGGGCCGTACCCGCATAGCAGTAAGATATCCCCATACGATCAAAATCAGCAATCAAACAATCGAGGGTAGCAGGCGTCGCCTTGCGACTCAGAGCATCGGCCACTACATTGGCCTTGCCAGGGTGATACTGAATGGTTAGATCATAATCCTTGATCAACTCTAACCATCTGCTTGCCTCAAATTTAGGTCCTTACGGGTAAAATGTACTTGAGACTCTTGTGATCGATAAACACGTCACAAGTCTCACCGTCTGAATAGTGCCTCAAAGCTTCAATGCAAACACAAGCTGCAGCCGGCTCTAAATCATGGGTAGGGTAATTACGTTCATGCCTTTTCAATTTGCCTCGTCGTAAGCCAAGACCTTACCATCTTGCATAAGCACACAACCCAACTCTTGATGCATCGGAGAAAGCGTGAACGCTTTCACGGCTCGGAGCGGAAAGAGCGAGGCGGTCACCGACTTTCCTTCAAAATCTGGCTGCGCTCACAATCATCGTCCCACCGAAACCTCATGTCCTTACGGTAAGCCTCGACAAGGGCTTGGCGATGATGGAGAAGTCTTACTGGCGCCGATAATAACACCCAACCGAGGAAGCTCCTCACCTCCTTGACATTGGTCGGCCTCTCCCGATCTACCACCGAAGAGACTTTACTTGGATCAGCGATACTCCCTTATCGTGATGATGTGTCCCAAGAACCCCACTTGGTCACCGAACTCACACTTCTTGAGCTTCGCATAAAACTTATGCTCTCTTAGTGTTGCCAACACTTGTCTCGAGATGCCGCTCATGATCGCTTCACTCTTGAGTAGATCAAGATATCATCAATGAATACGACCACGAAGTCGTCAAGTATTCATGCAACATCCTGTTCATTGTCTCCATAAAAGCGGTAGGGGCATTTGTTGGTCAAAAGACATAACTTTACATTCAAAATGCCCATACCTCGTGGAGAACGCCGTTTTCTCAATGTCCTCCTCTCGGACGGTGTTTGATTATACCCGGCGGAGATCAATCTTTGAAAATACCTTAGCTCCCTCAACTGATCAAACAAATCCTCGATCGGGGGTAAGGATACTTATTCTTGATGGTCGGTGGTTGAAACACGGTAGTCAATACACATCGCCAACTCCCATCTTTCTTCTTGACAAACGACCTTGGTGCTCCCCACGGAGACACGCTCGGGCTAATAAGATCCTTTGCTTTCGGATCATCCAAGCGCTTCTTTAACTTTTCTTGGAGCAGTCGAGCCAATCGATGCGGAGTTATAAGCTGGTGGTGCTCGGCACCAAGTCAGTCCCGAACTCCACCGGACGGAGGTGGCATCCACAGCAACTACGCTAAAAACATCCACAATTCCCGGACCACGGAATATGCTCTGCAATCGAGAGAGAGTTTGGCTTTTCCACAAGGGATAAAAACCCTCTTCTGGTTCTATTACGAAAAAATGGCCAACAAGCTGGGCGTGCGGGAGGGTGCACAACCACGAAACACTATCTTTAGGCACAGCGGCGACTTCAAAGTTCTTGTCCTCCAAAAAGCGGGATATGACACACGGTAACTATGCAACAATCCATTCCCAAAATAACATCAAGCACTCCATCCTCATAACCATCAGATTAGCAACAAAATGTTCTCCTTCTATGGTAATCATGCAACCCTGACGGGCGTGGGCTGGAAAGGATTCCACCAGTGAATGAACCAAAACAAAGCGAGCTATAGGCGCAAACTCAACTTTGGCCCGACTAGCAAACTCTAGGGATGCAAAGGAAAATGTAGCCCAGAATCAAATAAAATGTAAGCCTCTCTGGAGTCCACCAAAAGCGTACTGTCACCACATCGGGATGACACAGTCGGCTCAGCCGTCGGCAAGCGTGGGAGGCCCGTATTTGGAGTGCTTGGGCGCCACGACACTCGGATCTGGCGGGCTGCCGCTGCAGGAGGAGCTGAAGGCGCCCTTCTTTGGAAACATCACCCGAGGAGGCGGCCAAAAGTACCACAGGAGGCATACCTCCGGTGAGGGAAGTGAGGTGGGGCGGCACCCAAGTCAGTAGGGGCAGGCTGCTAGCATGCCTGCAGACCCAGAAGAAGCTACTTGGGCGAGGGGTGCTTGCTGGTGGTTCCCACTTGATGATCTTGGCGGGTTACGCTTGCAAACCAAAGCTTTGTGGCCCTCGACCACAATGATGATAGCTCCGTCCAAGCACACTCCGGCCCGATGTCCGGCACCACACTTGAAGCATTTCATCCCGACCCGGGACCGGACGTACCATGGAGCACCGGTTGTGGGGCGAAAAGTGGAAGGCACACGGGACTTGTTGAACTTTGTCTTGAAAGAATTCTGCGACCCCTTGAACTTCTTGTGAACCGGCTTCAGCGCCGATCCACCACTGCCAAAGCTCTTCTTCTGACTGCTCTCTGAACCGTCAGGAGTCGCGACATCACCAGTCCCCTGCAGTCCCTCCCCAAGCTGCATCTCTAACTCCATGCCTCTAGCCTACTCCACCAAGGAGCTAAAGTCCCGAAGCTCCAAAGCTCCCAACACCTGGCGAAACTCCTGCCTAAGCCCTCTGCGAAACCTCTTGGCTTTCTCCACATCATTGGTAGCCACAAAGGGTACGAAGCGGACTATGTTATGAAATCCCACTTCGTACTCGGACACCGACATCTTGCCCTGCTTGAAGTTGTTCAACGACACCTCCATCCTTTCCACGAATGAGCGGTGGTACCTCTTTACGAAGCGCTCGTGAACACCTCCCAAGTCGGCCCAAGGGCGGTGGATCTGGTGACGGACTCCTTCCACAGAGATCCGCTGCCCCTTGGTGAAAAGCCACAAGCCGAGCCTCTTGCTCACGAGGTCAGCCCCAACACCTCGGATGCCTCTCTATGTGGCGCAACAGGTTAGCGGCATCAGCTGGCGTCCCTAGTCCATCGAAGGTGTCAACCTCAACGCATTCCACCGATGCGGACCCATCACACCCATTCTTGCGGCAGGCGCGGGGATGGCGGCAGCGGCTCACAGGTGCGGGGGTGGGCGGTTTCCACTGAACCGCTGAAGCAACCTCTTCCTCCGACCCCAGGCGGCCTCTCTGCGTGAGTTACATTCAGCGGTGGGGGCACGACACGGCTTCGTCCGGCTCTGCCTGAGCCACGACCACGACCACGGCCTCTACCCCTTGCCATCTTATATAATATAAATAAATATATGAACACACAAATAGTATAATCAAGTCCAAACCCGTCGTATTATCAGAATATACATCCTAACCCATACGACTAAGTTTGACCAAAGTCCGAAGCGAGCCGTTGCACCCATGCAACGTCACGATCGAACAAACCGACTCAAACTCGACTTTTGGAAGCGGATGTCAATTACTCATCACTCACAATGGGATGACCTCCACATGGTCTCTCAATCTCCCCTTGATGAGTATATTGACAAACACCAAAAAACACAAAGTTGAGTTTGAAGAGTCTAACATAGTCCGTAAGTAAAGAGTGAAGCTAATGACCATGTCGTGAAGGAGCAAAAAACGAACAATTTTTCCTCAAAGCTCCCGAGTGGCTTTTCTACCACTATTCTCCCCCTTTTGGCAATAAACCCATCAAGAATGCAGGAAGGAGAAAATAAGTCAAGATCATGGATGAAATGGCTGAAGTTTGTTTATTCTAATCATTTAGAGCCATGAGAATTATCCAAAATGACCATAATGTATTACATCAAGCCATAACATACAAATATGCTATCAAGATCATGACTAAGTATGTAAAGTGAAGCTAAGCAACAGAAGGTATAATCTGAATTTTAGTTGAAGTGCTTAGCAAGTCAAGTCAAATATGATTTTAGTCTAGCTAGAGGTATCCGAAAATGAGGCAGGCCATGTCAATAAGCTAAATGGAACCAAGAAGCTAGTGTTGAGTCAACTAAGTGCTACTAGTTCAAGAATGATACATTTGTTTAAGTACTTTGAAATTTTGCAATTGAGCACAAATGACATTTTCTTTAAAGATCACATGGTTGTTTTCAACCATCTTTTATTCGATCATGTGCTAGACCTCAAGCCTTATGCGATCATTCCAAGCGATAAGCAAGGAAATGATCTTGGTCATCAAATCTCCCCGAGTTCATGCCTTGTGCAATGGCAAGCCGTCTCATGAGAAGGAATTGGTGAGATCGGTTTTTCGCACAAAGAGATCTTTTGCTTTTGACAGATTGTACTAACATGTGTCATCAAGAAACTATTATAGCTCAATCTATCGCTCAACAACGATTCAAGACTCAACTCGACCTATTTGACATGGCATGAACCATAAAAAGATAACACAAACGACTAGTCTCAAATATGAACATGGCGAGAATTAGGTCAAATTTAGCAATTTAATTAACCTATCATGGCAAAGACTTGACTACACATATAAAGTCATGATCAAATTAGCAATGGAGCATAAATCATGGCAAGATGTAATATAATGAAAACATGTCATGAAAGGATAATAATCAAGGCTCCATTAAGTTATGTTACAAATGCAAATGAAGAACATCCAGCTCCCCTTAACAATTGATGCAACTTTTAGTTCAAGTTGAGTTATGTCAACATTAAAATCTAAAGTTCCCAAATGAACTCCCCACGAACCAAAGCGATAAAGGCAGTAGGCGGCAAATAAAACAAGAAAGGTCCTTAAAGCATAGATAAGATAGAGAATACTAATGACTCGAGACTAACTCTTATCTACCCCATATGACTCGGGATAACCGGTGTCGAGTAAAACACACACACTAGAGAGCAAACCGTTACCTGTCTGCAGGGTGGCCCAACCCTCGCTAGAACCTAAAAAGAAGTGAGTGAGCTCAACCTAGTGAGATAAGCGCACTATCTGAAAGCACAAGATAAGAGCAAGAGTCTAAGCACTCGACAAGAGACACACTCTAACCTATGCTGAAGGACTAAAACCCAATGCACCCAAAATGCGATGCAACTGATGGATCTGAAGCATAAATAAATATGATATAGCAATAAAGCCCAAAGCTCCCCTCACAGCAGTCCATAAGGACAGACCACCCCAAGCTCTCCCAGAGTGAAAACCTCGTGCTATCCGAGGCTTGGTGAAGATATCGATAGCGGTGGTCACTCTCCTGGCGGAGCACGATATAACCCTTCTCTACATGGTCTCTAAGGAAGTGATAGCGAATATCAATATGCTTGGTCGAGAATGCTTGCTTGGGTTCTTAGCAATGCTAATCGCAGGCGTGTTATCGAGAAAAGGAACACGGTCGATAGCTAACCCAAAGTCCCAGCAGTCGAGACCATCCAAAGTGCACAGCTCGACAAGCGGGCTGCGACAACGTACTCGGCCTCGTGGTGGGCGTGCAACAGGATGCTTCCTCGAAGACCAAGAAATGAGAGAAGTGCCAATGGTAGCGGTGCCAGTGCTCTTCCTATCTATCCTCTGACCGACAAAGTGCGCATCGAAAAGGCTCTAAGGGATGAGCAGGAGGAGGAAGAGTACCAGATACCATAGTCAATGGTAGCTCGAAAGTGCGAAAGATGCGCTTCACCGCTTTGGCGGTGAGATCTGTGAGGAGAAGCTTGAAACCGAGCACATAGACACATAGAAAAGTGTATGTCGGTCTCGAGGCGGTGAGGTACAAGAGAGCCAATCATGCTTGAACTCTTTTGATCAAGCGGCTCGCCGTCCTCATCGAGGGTCAAGTGTGGCGTAGAAGCCATAGGGTTGACAGCGGCTTACCGTCACTCATGTCGGGCGTCTCGGGAGGTCTCGAGTGTACTTGCCTTGATGCAGAATGTACCCTCCAGTGCAGCATTTGGAAGCCAAGGAAGAAAGTCAACTCACCCATCATGCTCATCTCAAACTCGGTGCTCATGACATCAGAGGCGTGAAACGAGCATGGGAAGAGCCGCCAAAGATGATGTCATCGACATAAATTTAGACGACGAGAAGGTCACTTTGCCGAGCCGGTGAGTCAACAAGGTCTTGTCGACTTTACCCATCTCGAAATCATGTCTCAATAGATGGGACTTAAGCCTCTCATACCAAGCTCTAGGGGCTTGCTTAAGTCCATCTAGCGCTTTGGAAAGCTTGAAGACATGACTAGGGTATTTGGGGTTCTCGAGAACACGGAGGTACATCGACATAGACTTCTTCCTCAATGAAACCATTGAGAAAGGCACTCTTGGCGTCCATCGGTAAAGCTTGAAACCCTTAGAACACCTGCAAAGGCAAGCGAATTCTAATGGCCTCAAGTCTAGCTACGAGGGCAAGGTCTCCTCGAAATCCAGTCCCTCAACACAGGGAGTACCCACGAGCAACAGTCTAGCCTTGTTTGAATGACTACCCCATCCTCGCTACGCTTGTTCTTGAACACCCATTTGGTTCCAATGATATTGTGATCTCGAGGGGCTCAACAAGCGTCCAAACCTTGTTTCTTTCGAAACTTTCTAGCTCCTCATGCATGGCATTGATCCAAGACTCGTCAGAAAGAGCATGAGAAACATCTTTAGGCTCAAATGAGGCAATGAAAGCAGAATGGAGACAGAATTGAGATAAGCCAGATTTTGAGCGGGTAACCCGCTCGAAGAGGTCTCAATGATGCCTTTCACGGAGGATGAGATTTTGGATATGTCTTGGAGGTCGAGGATGAGATGAAGAAGTGGCCTCTACCTGTGACTGACGGGGTAGGAGCGAGCCACTAGCTCCGAGGAAGGCTGTAGGCATGGGCTGATCACCTTGAGGTGCGGTGAAGAAGGCACCTCAAGGGGTGGATGAGGGACTGGATCAGGTAGACAACCCTCGTCTCCATCATCCTCATCATCCACAAAGATGGTCTCGGACTGCTCTAGAGAACCTGAGATATCGGGCCTAGTCCCCGGACTGGCCTCATCGAAAGTCACCTCACAGGTTTCTACCATTTGCTAGACTCATGATTCCGGACCCTATAGGCCCATGAAGAGTCGAGTAGCCTAGAAAGAGTCCATCACAGAGCATTGACTCGAACTTGTCTAGGTTCCGGACTTGAATAAAGCACTTGCAACCAAACACACGAAAATGAGAAACAGGCTTTAAGCCCATATCTCAACTCGTAAGAGTGCAGGTGCAAGTGTGCCCGAGAAAAACTCTGTTGGAAACATGGCAGCGGTGGCTATAGCCTCGACCAAAACCTTCGCGATGTAGAGTATTCATCGAGCATTGTCACAGCCATCTCAACCAAGGTGCGGTTCTTCCTCTCCGACGCCATTACTGGCGTGGGACGTGCGGAGAAGAGCGGTGCTCTACACACCGTCTCATCACGAAACTCTCAAAGTAGGAATTCTTGAACTCCGTGCCATTGTCCTTTGCGGATCGCTCGTAAGGCACACAGGAAGCTCAGCGAAATCCTCTTGAAAAGACCTCGGAAATGTAGCGTCTCATCCTTGAGGCTAAGAAAAACACCCAAGAGTACCTCGAGAAGTCATCGACCACGACAAGAACATACCACTTCCCTCTGCAGTTGCGCACTTTCGAGTGGTCCATTGTGTCCATGTGGGCAGTGTCCCGGTCATCGGTCATAGTCCTTTGTGGCGGGAGGGTGAGCGGCAACCATCTTGCCGTGCGGCATGGGCGCAAACAAGATCTTTGACCATCTTGAGTTTCGGCGAGACCACGAATAAGATCGTGGCCGCTAACTTTCGGGTCAAATGGTCAAATCAATATGACCAAGTCTCCTATGCGAGAAGGAAAGGTCACGGGACTCGAAGCAAGCAAACAGGAGAGGATCACGGAAGACTCGGAAAAATCAGCACGAAGATCCTCCCAAAGCGAGAAATCCATAAACCAGACTACAGAAGAATCAAGAATTTTGCGGTTGTTTTCTTAAAACTCACCTCAAAGTCGTCATCGGTGGTGAAAGCGGAAAGCAAATTATCTGCAGACTTACTAACCAAGGCAACATCTTTCAAAATAAATGAATCATTA
>JAYGGG010000352.1:0-103785 GCA_036346245.1 Bonia amplexicaulis | reverse complement strand
TTAGTGACACAATGTTGATTGCCAAGCACAAGGGGTATGTGGTTCGTGTCAAGTGCTAAGGACCCGCGGTGAGCTATCGCTATAAAGCCTTTGTCGTACTACCACAAGGTCGGTATGGTATAGTCCTGGTCGATTAATTTGCAGGTCCCAACTCGAGTCTCTGTCGGGACCCCGGATTACCAAACCGGACCCTCGGTATTACAAAGACTAGTCCCGATCAAAGCTAGTGCACACGCTTAAAGCGATGATGATTACATTGCCAAAGACGAATATTACAATATTGTAAAGAGTATGCACCAATGGTCTTACAACACAAACGAGGTTTCTAGACCTCTCAAATAAACACAAACACAGCGGAAGCAAATAAACTTGATAAAGACCCATCAATACGCCACAGGCAATTGACTGGGGTGCGCGACCTAAACGTCTGGAAACCCTTCATCAAATCCAACCGCAGAGTAGTCGAAGCCTCCTTCTTGAACTTCATACTCCTCTGAGATATAAAATTTAGGTGTAGCATGTGAGTACATAAAGTACTCCGCAAGTCTTGGGAAAAATGCATTAGATGCAAGGTTTAACAAAGAGGGCTATATGGCTCTTTTGCACAAAGCGACGTTTTATTTCCAATACCAATAATTATTTTTGAAGGCGGCAGCTTTAACTCAAGTAATTATTCTAACTAAAATCATTAAGCATTTTTTTTAATCATAAAGATCCTACCACCAAGTTTGATATTACGGGTTCTCACCACCCTCCCTGGTTCCAACCACCAGGGCAAATTCCCCGAGAGTTCCATCCACTCTCGGATTCCCAAAACTTTGTTTTAAACCAAAAATAAAGATCTACCATGTGAAAGCATTCCTTGCCGCCCTTGACCGTAGCACGGCTATTCGAATAGTTTTACACTGCAGAGGTTGTACACTTTACCCACAAGAGACAAGTTATCCTAATAGTCAGATGCTTCCTTAGGCATGAGACCCGGATAATTCATCACAAAGCCTTTACCTTACTCTAGTCTAGCTAGACACCACCCGCTGAGGTTTCACCGCTGAAGGGTTAAACCACCCGACAGAAGCCCCCTCTTGCGCCGTATGAGTACAGTAACCCTGTCCCTCACTGTGAATAACCAGTAACCCTGGCATCCACTTTCCACTGGTGGTACCTAAACTAGTCTATTATAAGTTAATCAGCTAGGTCGTACCCATATAGACATGTGGTTGTACGGTAGTGCTCAGACTGGACAAACACAAGAGTCGGTCCTTAATTGACTAGGGCGGAACATACACTTTTCAAGATCTCGTGCTAACCGCACCAATCCAAACCAACCATCCGCCCCTGCCTAAACAATTTTCACAATTCGTTTTATTTCACAAGAACCGTGGCAACACCAATTGCCACTCACATCCGAACAAAAGAATAGATCACTCGAAATGTAATTACCATACCAAGGTTACTAAAGTTATAAAGCATGTCTAAGCATCTTACTACCGATACAACAATAATCAAAGATTCATAATAATCTCAATAATGATACAAGGAATTCCTAGGGTGTCAAAGGTACATGGTTGTCAATGTCAAATGAGGGCATAACAATATCTTCGGTTTAACTATTACCTCTACAACATAAACTATCATTTTATGTAACATAGCAATGCATTAACTTTTAAAATAATTTAAAACATTTCTCAAACATAGGTTCAAGATGATCAAAGGAGACTTGCCTTCGTGGGTAAATTCCGATTCTCTTGTTGCTTCGCAATTCTTCGACTGGATCGGATTCTACGCGCACAACGAGAACACAAAGGACAAATGAATAGAAATAAAAGTACAGAATTTATAATAATATTACTGGAATGAAGTTTATAAATTTAGATGTATTTAGGAGGAAGTTTCAATGGAATCGGAGTTCAAACGAGGAGAAAGGGTATTTGAAATTTGAAACTTGAATTTCAAAATATCAAATAAATTTCAAAATTTGAAAGGATGGCAGAAATGTAAAGGTTGGAATTTTGATGAATTTAGAAATTTGAACGGACTCAATCGAGTTAGGATGAAAAGTTATGGCCTCGGAAAATTTAAATCAAAGGGAAAAGAAAAACTACGAGTTTGCCCTCAGAGGATACGACTACGCTAGGCGCACACCACGGCAAAAGTTACGACCATGTAGTCTTTTACGACCACGATACCACCACGTAGTCTTAGACCACCAAAGTTACGACCACGTAGTCTTTTACGACCACGGAAAGTTACGACCACGTAGTCTTTACGACCACCGGCAAAGTTACGACCACGTAGTCTTACGACCACGGCAAAAGTTACGACCACGTAGTCTTTACACCACGGCAAAAGTTACGACCACGTAGTCTTTACGACCACTATGGAGCTTTCGACCACGAGACGGCTTACGATCACGAAGTTACGGAGATCCTACGGCTCGGAGTTTACGACAACGGATCCGACGGCAGGAGTCCCCGACAAGGAGGCGATCGACCACGAGGAGAGGCACCGGCTCGCCGCATGGTGGAGCTCGTGGTCCGGCGATCGGACCGACGATTTCAAAATAAAGGAATGCGGGAATGCCTGGGCACACGGAGTTACCGAGAACGGAGGACGGTTGGCGATGAGCGAGGCGGCGGAGGCGATCGGGTTCCTGGCGGCCCCGGCGGCGGGGAGGTCGACAGGGTCGCGAGGTTCGCGGAGGCGCGAGAAGCCGAGGAGTTGACGGTGAGACACGAGGATGACCGGGGCGGCAAATCTCGCCGGAGTTGGAGACGGGCGGAGACGGAAGTCGCACGCCTGGAGGCGGTGGAGTGGCCGGAGAGAGGGAAGTAGAGGGAGAGGTGGAGGGAGCGGGGCCTGGGGGTTTAAATAGTGAGGAGAGGAGAGCCGGTGGCATTTGTCCAGAGGGGAGAGGTGGGCGGCGGTTACGAGCGGTTTTGGGGAACCGTGGGAGAGGGAGAGGGGGCATGGAGGACGATCGTTGGGAGAAGAAGAGGGAGGTGGCCGAGAGAAATGGCGGGTGGCGGGCGGTCATGGGCAGTTGGTGAGGGAGCGACGACCACGGAGGAAGACGGAACCGATCGTGGGGACCCCGAGAGAGAGAAAGAGTGAGGGAGGCGCAGACACCGATTCGGGCAAGGACGCCACGGACCTGGCCGTCACGTGGCCGAGGAGAGGGGAAGGCGGATTCCACCGGGTGACGGGCGGTGGATCGACCGCCCACTTGGCCCGAGAGAGAGAAAAGTGATTTTCAAAAATAGTTTTTAGTAAATGACAATTGCGAAACTTCATTAAGCCTCGTAATAAAATTACTTCTAAAATTCTAGAAAAATTTCATATAAGTTTCGGACACATTTTGAACATAAATAAAATATTTCAAGATATTTTGATGATATAGTTTTATTTTAAATTCCTTTAATTCCAAATTTTGATTTTAAATCTCGGAAAACTTAAAAATTCAATAAGGTCCAAATATTTTAAAATAATTAATTTCAATTTAAATTTTTCAAGATTTGCAAATTTTGGGATGTTACAAACCTACCCCCCTTAGGATGAATCTCGGCCCCGAGATTCGGATGGACCGGGAAAGTTCGGAAACTCGATCTCAAATCTTCTTCGCCCCAAGTTGCTTCAGACTTAATGATTACTCCATCGAACTTTAGAATTTGATGCCTTGCTTCGGTTCGACGCTCGTTCATCCAAAATTTTACTGAAACTCGGATATGTTAGGTCCTCCTTCAAACTCACTTCTTCTAAAGGCATTTGTTCTTCCGGCACTCGAGACACTTTCTTAATTGTGACACATGAAAGACGTCAGACATTCGACAACCGAGGAGAGCTTTAACGGTAAGCAACTTCCTCTTTGGCTAGAACAGGGAATGGTCCAATAAATCTCGGAGCAAGCTTCCCAGTAACACTGAAACGACGCAGACCCTTGAGAGGTGAAACCTTCAAATACACATGATCTCCGTTATAAATTCTAAAGCTCTTCGACGATTGTCTCGTAGCTTTCTCTTGTTTGTCGTCTTTAACTGCCTTGAACCATAACTTGCTCTTCCGCTTGTTAATACATCAGGTCCAAATACTTGTCCTTCTCCTGCTTTTTCCAATACAATGGTGTTTTCGATTGCATGAGTTCAAACGGAGACATTTGTAAGCTTGATTGATAGCTTGTTATAAGAGAATTCGATATGGCAAATTTTGATCCGCTAGCTTTATTTGCCAAAGCACAAGCTCTCAAGATGTCTTCCAATATTTGATTTACTCTTTCCGCTTGTCCATCATCTGGGATGATATGTCAGACAAATTCAAGTTTGTCCCCAAGAGCTCATGCACTCCGCGTAATCTTGATGTGAATTGTGTTCCTCGATCCGACACGATTTTCTTTGGGACTCCATGTAAACAAACTATTCTTGACATGTATAACTCGCGAGTTTATCTCCGAGTAAGTGGTCTTCACGGTATAAAGTGTGCAACTTTTGTTAGTCGGTCCACAATAACCCAAATTGAGTCATATCCCGACTTGGTTCTTGGCAATCCTGTTATGAAGTCCATGCCAATCTCTTCCCATTTCCATTCGTGATCTCAAAGGTTGTAACCAACAGTGGTCTCGATGTTCACTTTGACTCGTTGCACACATCACACAAGGCTACATATTCAAATTTTCTTTCACTTGACCACCAAGATCTTTCTTTGAGATCCTGTACATTTTTGTGCTTCCGGTGAATTGAGTAACCGACTCATGAGCTTTTTCAGATTAGTTCTTTTATTTCTTTCTTTTGCACAAGAATTCTTTTCCAAACCAAAGGATACCTTCTTCATCTTCCGAAAAATTTGGTGCTTTACCCTTTTCATATTCTCTTTGATTTTGACATAACTATCTTCTCTTTGGGCTTCTTTTATCTGGTTTTCCAAAATTGGTTGAATCTCTAAAGTAGCTAGGAATCCTTCCTCCACTACTTTTAAGTTGAGTCAGAAATTCTTCATGAAGTGCAGTCGATTGCCTTTGATCATCGAATTTGCAATAGCTTTTTCGCCAAGGCGCCCTACTACATTAGCTTTTCCGGATGGTAATGAATTCCACATCATAATCCTTTATTAACTCCAACCATCTTCTCTGTCTCGATTGAGGTCGTTGAGTGAAAATATACTTCAAACTCTTGTGATCCGTATAAATTTCACAACGGTTGTCGATTAAATAATGCCCAGTTTTTAGAGCATGCACAAAATACCTAGCTCTAAATCATGGGTTGGTAGTTCTGCTCATGCGGGCGCAATTGCCTTGAAGCATAAGCTACCACTCTTCCTTCTTGCATCAGAACACAGCCTAGACCTTGTCCGGATGCATCGCAATACTTAAAATCCTTCCCGATATCCGGAAGAGTCAATACGTGCAAGTTAACCTCTTCTTCAACTCTTGAAACCGCTTCACATGATTTACTCCATTCAAACTTCTTTCTTTCTTTAGTAATTGGGTGAGAGGTCTTGCTAGCTTGGAGAACCCTTCTATGAAGCGATGAATAACCACTAATCCCAAAACTTCGATCTCGCCATCGACTTGGGTTCCGCTATACATCTCACCTTCTGGATCTACGACACTCCTCCCGCTGAAATCACATGACCCAAGAAATCTACTTTCTTTAACCGAACTCACACTTGTGAACTTGGCATACAAGGTGTTCTCTGAAGTTTTCCAATACTATCCTCGTGTGTTGGGCATGTTCTTCTTCATTTGAGAATAAATTAGAATGTCATCAATGAACACGACGACAAACTTATCCAAATATTCCATAAACACCTTATTCATCGATTCATAAAATATGCGGAGCATTGGTCAAACCAAAGGACATTCAGTAACTCGTATAACCCATAACGAGTAGCAAACTGTTTTGGTATATCCTCCGGTCGATCTTCATTTGATGATATCCGATCAAGATCAATCTTGGAAAAGACACATGATCCTTTTAACCGATCAAATAAGTCATCTATCCCGGTAGAGGGTACTTGTTCTTGATTGTTGCATCATTCAATGCTCTGTAATCCACACACATACGTAGGCTACCATCCTTTTCTTCACTAGAGTACGGTGCTCCCCATGGTGAAGAACTTGGTCCGACAAACCTTCTCTTGTAGTTCTTCGATCCGCTTCTTGACTTCGCTAGATCATTGGCGACATCCCGAGGGTCTCTTGAAATTGGGCTGTTCGCACCGAATAACAAATTCAACTTCTATCGGTGGCAATCCCGAAATCTTCGTGAAATACATCGGGTATTCTTTACTATAGGGACTTTTTCCATAGTTATTCCTTCAAGCTGTTCAACTCATATCCATTCCTTGAGGATAAACTTGGTTTGCACTCTATTTGAATTCCTTCAGAATTGGTAAGTGTAATAGCATGGTTGGCACAATCTATCTGCCCTTTATACTTGGTTAACCAATCCATTCCAAGTATCACATCTAGACTATTGGAGTCTATTATAATAAGATCAGCTAGGAACTTAACTCCTTTATATCTACGTTTCTAGGGCGACCTATTAGTCCTCATTTCCTTCCCTGATTGGACTAGCATACTATTCCTTAACAATTGAGAATTCAAATTGTTTTTTCAGCAAACTTTGGAAATAAATGAATGTGAAGCTCCGAATCAAATAATACGAGGCTACGAGTTGACATGAACTTACCCGTAACTACCGGTGCTTCTCGGGTCGCCCGCAGAACATGGTTGACATGTCCCTGCTTAACACTTGTGGAGTCCTTGTTGCTTGCGGTGTTCCACGGACTTGTCTCGGTGGGGCTCTCCGGAGTAGTCCCGGTTGAAGCGGACAGAGTCACCGGGCGTTCTGGGGGCTTGTTGGCGTAATGCCCCATGTTCTTGCAGTTGAAGCATCAATTCGCGTTGCAGCTTGTTTTGTTGTGCTTGACCTGGATTGGTCGTGGAGCTCGTGGTATTGGGCGAGGTCCACGGTTGGTGTCCTCGCACACTTGGCATAGAAGGCCCAAAAAGTGTGGCTGATTTGGACGGTGGAGTGTTATTGGCACCTGTGCCTGAAATTTTCTTTCGACCTCATGTAATCGGGTTGAGCATCTTCTTGGATGATTGCTTTGTTCACCATGTGCGGAAAGTTGGGTAATCATTAGACACTAACGCACCTTGAGATTGGGATCCAGCCTTGCATGAATCTCCAAATTTTGCCGGACGTTGCAACATCCTCAAGCATATCCGCCGCTGGTAAATTTGTTCGAACATCACCTTGAGGTTTCCTTGTTGCAACTTATAGAATTCCATCCTTTTCATTTCCATGATTCCAGAGGAATATGGACGAATGCTTCTTCAAACTCACCAAGTGATATCTTGTGCATTCCGTGAGCAAGACAATAGTTTTCCCACCAATTAGCCGCAATTCCTTTCACCGGTGAGCGATACAACACTTTTTCATTTCCATTGCATTGTGCCAAATTCAGTCCTTTCAACATCCTTGATCCAACGACTTCCATCGGGTTCATCGATCCATCGAAGTTGGGGACGAGTTCTCAAACCCCCCTTGGATTGCGGTTTGATTGGGTGCTCGGAATTTGCCGGACTTGGTTTTGGGCTAAGGCTTGAGCAATCGAATCGATGGCCATCATCTCCAGTTAGGAGCTTGAACCATGGGTGGAATTGGATTTGCCTTACGAGCATTAACATTCGCATACCGGCTCTCCTTGTGTTCACCATCTTCTGGTAACGGGTTAGCAAAGGAAAGAGGGAAGTAGCATAGGTAAGAGATTAGGGAGACTAAACCACATCCCAAACCAACACACAAGGAAAAACACAGACAACAAATTGAAAGAAAACTTGTTTTGAATTCAAATTAAATTTTAAAGGAAATGGTCACTATTGTGTGCACAAGTGCTTGGTACATCCACCCCACACCTAGAATTAAATACAAATCGTTCTAAGGAATTAAACATTAAATTGGGTACTCTCTCTCAGAACTACTTGTCCTCCTCGAAGACAAGCTCCTCCGGATCCTCCTCTAGGATACCCACGTGACGCAGCCACAACCACACTCGGGCCAAGAAGCACGGGAGTGGAGATGGTCATCCCGGAGGCAATGACCGAGGGAACGGAGCGAGAGAACTGCGCTCTTGCTAGAGTCTCCGATGTCGATGTCGGGCAAGGATAGGACGCCGCACACTCTGCGCCCGTGAGTAAGGTACGGGTCCTGCGACGAGTCGGAGCTTGGTTGTTGGGGACGCATACCGTACCGTGAAGATGGCGGTAGTCGTGGAGACCGCCGTTCGCCTGGGTCGCCCGGCTCAAACTCGTTTGGCTCGATAAGCGAGCACGGAGGTGCTGAATGGTAGCTGGAAGTGAGAAGCATCCGTCGTCCAATCTCCAAAGCGCCGGGCGTGGTCGCCATCGCCGAGTGAGTGAACTCGATGTGAAAGGCGGATCGCCAGGCGATCTCAAGGGCTGCGGATGACTCGTCCGCACAAGTGGATGAAAAGAAATGAGGGCGATCAGAATCTCGTAAACCCGACACGACTCGCTTATGGCCTCGACGAGTGCATCCCGAGTGGCGTCCGAACGATCATCCGAGGATGATCAATGGGGTATCTATGGATTCAATTCCCTTCCCGCATGAATACCTCCATTGTCCAAGAATCTTGATCCAATATCCGACTTTCCGCCCTCGAAGATAGGGGTAGACGGAACTGTGCATCATTAGTTGGCTAAGAAGCTCAACAATGCACCCTCGGCCTCAAGATGGGAGATGTAGTCCCCTAATGAGGAGATAGAGCCACCATCTACAAATTTTGAAAAGATAGAGAAGTTTAGTAAACAATTTTGAGTAAGTGATTATAAATAGAACAGAGATAAAGAAGTATAGAAACATTTTCTAAAATATATATTTTTAATAAATATAGGTCCTTAAGGCTTTTGCCATTCTAAATTAGGTCACGCCATACCAACCTTTGGCTCGATCCATTCACCGGGACCCGGATTACCAACCGACCCTCTGTATTACAAGACTAGTCCCGATCAAAGCTAGTGCAACAGTTAAACAAAGGATGATTACATTGCCAAAGGCGAATATTACAATATTGTAAAGAGTACACCAATGGTCTTACAACACAAACGAGGTTTCTAGACCTCTCAAATAAACACAAACACATGGAAGCAAATAAACTTGATAAAGACCCATCAATACGCCAGGCAATTGATGGGGCGACCTAAACGTCTGAAACCCTTCATCAAATCCAACCAGAGTAGTCGAAGCCTCCTTCTTGAACTTCATACTCCTCCGAGATATAAAATTTAGGTGTAGCATGGAGTACATAAAGTACTCGCAAGTCTTGGGAAAATGCATTAGATGCAAGGTTTAACAAAGAGGGCTATATGGCTCTTTTGCACAAAGCGCGTTTATTTCCAATACCAATAATTATTTTTGAAGGCGCGTTTAACGAAGTAATTATTCTAACTAAAATCATTAAGCATTTTTTAATCATAAAGATCCTACCACCAAGTTTGATATTACGGGTTCTCACCACCTCCCGGTTCCAACCACTGGCAAATTCCCGAGAGTTCCATCCACTCTCGGATTCCCAAAACTTTGTTTTAAACCAAAATAAAGATCTACCATGTGAAAGCATTCCTTGCCCGCCTTGACCGTAGACCTATTCGAATAGTTTTACACTGCGAGGTTGTACACTTTACCCACAAGAGACAAGTTATCCTAATAGTCAAGATGCTTCTTGGCATGAGACCCGAAATTCATCACAAAGCCTTTACCTTACTCTAGTCTAGCTAGACACCACCCACGAGGTTTCACCGTAAGGGTTAAACCACCCGACGGCCCCTCTGCGCCGTATGAGTACAAGAACTCGCCCTCATCAGAATAACCGTAACCCCGGCATCCACTTTCCATCGGTGGTACCTAAACTAGTCTATTATAAGTTAATCACCAGGTCGCACCCATATAGACATGTGGTTGTACGGTAGTGCTCAGATCGACAAACACAAGAGTCGGTCCCAATTGACTAGGGCGGAACATACACTTTTCAAGATCTCGTTAACCGCACCAATCCAAACCAACCATCCGCCCGCCTAAACAATTTTCACAATTGTTTTATTTTACAAGAACCGGGCAACACCAATTGCCACCACATCTGAACAAAAGAATAGATCAACGAAATGTAATTACCATACCAAGGTTACTAAAGTTATAAAGCATGTCTAAGCATCTTACTACCGATACAACAATAATCAAAGATTCATAATAATCTCAATAATGAGACAAGGGAATTCCTAGGGTGTCAAAGGTACATGGTTGTCAATGTCAAATGAGGGCATAACAATATCTTCGGTTTAACTATTACCTCTACAACATAAACTATCATTTTATGTAACATAGCAATGCATTAACTTTTAAAATAATTTAAAACATTTCTCAAACATAGGTTCAAGATGATCAAAGGAGACTTGCCGTAATTTCGATTCTCTTGTTGCGGTTCCAATTCTTCGACCGATCGGATTCTACGCGCATAACGAGAACACAAAGGACAAATGAATACAAATAAAAGTACAGAATTTATAATAATATTACTGGAATGAAGTTTATAAATTTAGATGTATTTAGGAGGAAGTTTCAATGGAATCGGAGTTCAAACGAGGGAGAAAGGGTATTTGAAATTTGAAACTTGAATTTCAAAATATCAAATAAATTTCAAAAATTTGAAAGGATGGCAGAAATGTAAAGGTTGGAATTTTGATGAATTTAGAAATTTGAACGGACTCAATCGAGTTAGGATGAAAAAGTTATGGCCTCGGAAAATTTAAATCAAAGGGAAAAGAAAACTACGAGTTTGCCCTCGGAGGATACGATACGCTTAGGCGGACGACCACGGCAAAAGTTACGACCATGTAGTCTTTTACGACCACGATAACAGTACGACCACGTAGTCTTTTACGACCACCAAAAGTTACGACCACGTAGTCTTTACCACCACCAAAGTTACGACCACGTAGTCTTTACCACCACGGCAAAAGTTACGACCACGTAGTCTTTACACCACGTAAAAGTTCACCACGTAGTCTTTAGGACCACTATGGAGCTTCGACCACAGAGACGGCCTTACGACACGAGTTACGGAGATCCACGGCCCAGGAGTTTACGAAACAGATGTTGAAAGTGAGCGTGGTGAGGCTATGTGAAGTCCTACCCGCCAAGAGGGGTCCTGGCCCGTGGATTCTTTACTAGGTGAAACCTTAGTGTTGGCTTGGCCAGTCAAGGCTTTGCATTGTAAAGGCCTTGTCATGATCTCTTTGCCACACACCTAAGGAAGTGTGTTAATTGCTGCAATATGAGATGGTCATGTCTTGTGGGTAAAGCTATACAACCTCTCGCAGAGTGTATAATCTATCTCGATATCCGTGCCCATACTCATGGGCTAATGAGAAAGTTTTCATGGATTAAACTTTGTTTTTAAAATGCTTTATGAAACCTTATTGATGGATGGAACTCGAGATTAGAAAGTGTATGGACGGATGGAATACATATGAGATCTTTTAGAAAGATGGTCCTGTGGACACCCGTGGATAGATTGTGTGGGGATGGACCCCACTAACGGTATCTATTATTATTACAATGTTGTTTTTACCTACTGTATTAAATTCAGTAATTTCAATCTATTTACTGTATTTCTTAAATGTTGTTTTATGCTCAAATAACACTATATGCTTTCACTTGTCAGCCTTGCATTATTGTGTATTTTCTTGTGTAACTTGTGGAGTACATTTTATGTGCTCACCTTGCTTAATTTTGTTGCTAGAGAATAGCTTCGACTTCAGTGAGGATCCGGATGAGTAGGTTGCGTCTTACTGTCGTTTGCCTGTGGGAAGGCTTGTTGGGTTTTTTCCGCTTTGGCTTTTCCTTCTGCTACTTATATTTAAATTTTGGCTTATGTGTCATGAATATAAACTTTGGCCATTAGGCCTATAATTAGTTAAATAAAGTTTGTCATTGTACTTGATATGTATCCCTGTTGTCACTGTGTGCACTAGCTAATCCTGGATTTGTGCGACAACACGCAGGGTTTTGGAGTCGCATACTCGGGATCCAATGTAACCATACCTAAATAAGCACCTCGAAGGTGCTCGATGGATGCCGCACCGAGGGTGTGCTAAAATAGTGTACCCAAAGGCATGGTGAAGTGAGCGCTGCATTATCACCGATAGGTTGTGCAAAATGTGCCCTTATCGAATGCACTAGTCTCGATATTGCGATAGCCAATGGGTAGGCACCGCAAATTTTTAAGCTTAAGTGGGTTAGTGATCATTTTACCAAGTAAAATGAGAGGCTAGGATGAGAAATGACGCTAGGAAAATAAAAGGGTGTAGCAATGTGTTGCACTAATGTTTCCACAATATTTTACTAGTTTGTAAGGATCGGTTTTAGTGAGTAAAATGTTGTCAAAACCTTTTATTTTTAGAAGGACACTTTTCTTTCTAGCAAAAGCTCAAAAGTATTCCAACATTAATTTATTTCTAGCACAAAGAGCTTATACTTGCATTTGTGGGTTGTTACATTAATTAGTGTAGTTTCAAGTAAAGATTTTGAGTGTAAATTTCCTCGCCACTTTCTAGACTATTTTTTTCGATTCCAATTTTAATTCTATTTGGGCTTCATCAATTGTATATTTTTTCGCATGGTAGTGTTCAGAATTTTCTTCCATAGAAACATTAGTCCAAACCCAAGAAACTAAATTCCAGCAAAATACAATAAAAAATTTTAAATTTTACACATTTTCCAACATACTGAGTTTTAGGACGTTACAACCAATGCAGCATTTTGAACAGTTTCCCATGATTTTCTGACATTTTTCCAAGATAGTGCCAAATAATTTTAAAAAGAGGGGGTGGTACATTGTATCTGTGATGATACCAAAATACTAGCTGTGAAGGACTGTGGATGGAAAGTAAACAACTATGGACCGCAGTATTCCGTGATTGCAAAGACAACCATAGGAGAAAGGGTCAATGAACCTCGCTCCCAAGGAGGTTTCGCTATTAATAACAACACATGTTGTATGGCTAGAATAGAAGAACTTGCTCTATATAAATTGGTCAAAATCCAACACCTCCCTTGGCGTAACGATGTGGAGCATGATTAAATCCATTCATTTCAATTGCGGTGCCCGCACAGGCCGAGTCACAGAGATCATGGCTGTTCTCCTCGCTAGGTTATCCTCCGCCGCCTTCACCACATCCACGCAGTGCGCTACCAACACAAAGCCACCATCGCCAGTATTCCAGCAGCCATCCGCCGCAGCCGAGTTCCTCCGCGTGGCCGCAACACCGTGGGGAGGTATTAACCACCGCTATAACTCTCTCTCCCACATGCGCACTCCTTCTACGGTAGTGATGTCAAGCTTGCCCACACCGCCACCGCCAGAAAAGGGATTTATCGCACCCAGCCTCGCCTGGGATCCCCGGTATTATTTGTAAAGAAGAAGGATGGCACAACTAGGATGTGTGTGGATTACCGGGCGTTAAATGAAGTAACCATCAAGAATAAATACCCCATTCCCAGGATCGATGATCTATTTGACCAACTTGGTGGAGCCACCATCTTCTCCAAAATAGATCTGAGATCGGGTTACCACCAGCTGAAAATTAGGGCTGAGGATATACCCAAGACGGCTTTTACCACTAGATATGGGTTGTACGAGTAAGGTCTATTGTAATACCCTCATGATACAGGAGCAACAACCTGAGCTATACAAGGAATTGATGGCTTTGAATTTGGAAATAGTGGAAGAAGGCACCTTAGCAAAGAATGGAATTGCAACCAAGCATAGAAGAAAGGATTATCGCCAAGACAACAAGAAGACCCAACCACTTTGAGGTTGAAAAGATCAATGGAAGCCGGAAAGACACCTAAGATATCTGTGGATCAACAAGGGGTTTGGAGGTACGGGACACGTATCTTTGTACCCCACCAGAAGGACCTCAAGGATCTCATACTCAAAGAAGCTCATAGTTCAAAGATACCCTCCACCCCGAAGTACAAAGATGTATCAAGATATGAAGCAAGGTACTGTGGCCACGTATGAAGAGAGACATCGCGAACAAGTAGCCTCGCTGTGATGTATGTCAAAGAGTGAAAGTAACATCGAGACCAAGAGGGCTATTGCAGCCATTGCAAGTACCCCAAGGTCGCACATTTTATCCTCGCCAAGACAACATACAAGGGAGATAAGTCAGAACTATATATGTCACACATCGTGTGTTTGCAAGGTGTGCCAAAACGGATAGTCTCGATAGAGGTTCCTAGTTTACCTCACATTGGCTAGCCTACATGAGGCCCCTGCACCATCTCGGATTTCAAGACCGCCATCACCCCTGCACGGATGGCCAAACAGAAGAGTGAATCGATATTAGAGGACATGCTTCGGCTTGTACCGGATTTCTAAAGACTGGGACCGATGTCAATGTCAGATGCGTAGTTCGCCACAACAACAACTACCAAGCCAGCCTACAAATGTCCCCATTTGAAGCACTGTATGGGAGAAAGTGTCGAACTCCTTTACACTGGTTAGAAGTAGGAGAAGGCTACATATTCGGCCGACACTCTAAAGCAGTCAAGAAAAGTTCACCGATCGAGATCGACTATTAGCAACCCCACCCGCATAAAAGAGTTATGCGGATAAGAGACTGAGGCCATTAAGTTTTGAGGTCTGAGATTATGTCTATTTAAAAGGTGTCACCCCACGAGGAGTCGACTTTTAAAGTCAAAGGCAAGCTCGCCTCGCTATGTTGGGCCGCTCCCAATTAGAGCCAAGAAGGAGAAGTAGCTATCGCCCAGATCCGCCCGCAAGCCCAGCAGATGTGCACAATGTTTTCCATGTATCCTAACTCAAGAAGTGCCTTCGGCTACCGGAAGATCAAACCCCGATGGAGGCAATTGAGATCGAGAGCGACCTGACCTACAAGGAGCGTCCAATTAAAATCTTGGACACCGTGAAAAGAAGACCGTAATTAGACCATTCGCACCGCAGAGTGCAAGGAGCCATCACTCAAAGAAGGAGGCCACCGGGAACGCCAAGACCAGCCTAAGAAGAGATTACCTGTGGTTGTTCATCATTAGGTCAATCTCTGGTCGAGATTCTTTTAAGGGGGTAGATTTGTAACATCCCGAAAATTTGAAATGAGAAATATAAAACTTTAGTATTATTTTGCCTTATATTTGATGTAAAATTTATTCTTAAAGCGTGATTTAAATCTTGGTTAAGGTTACACTAGGAAACAAAACTTAAAATATGAATCAAAAGATGATCCAAAGGTAAGAGGATAAGGTTGGGCCCCAAAAAATTCAAAATTCTATTTAGTATCCGCAATAGAGAATTGGTGCAAGAGTAAATGAATAACTACATGTATATACACATGTATCCTCGATGGATATATATATAAATATAATGTAGAGAAATGATAAAATTATATGCAAATAAATCTTCATAAAATAAGTTTAGAAATATATATATATATATATATGTATGTATATATGTAAAAGAAAAGAAAGGGGTCGACCTGCCGCCCACCAACCGCCCAACCTCGCCACCCCACACCTCCGTGACTGCTTTTCTTCCTCCCCGCCTCCTCGCCGCCCGCTCAAGCAGCACCTGCCGCGCCGCCCCCGCCCGCCGTCGTCCGAGCGCCGCCAGCCCCCCTGCCGCTTTTTCCCGCCGCCGGCGGTGGCAGACGCACGACGGCTCGAGCACCGCCGCCACTTCACGCCGCACGGGCATCATGCCCCAACCGCGCCGGATACCCCTCGCACGCCGCCCGCCTGCCCCGCCGCCGCCGATGCGACAACACCGGGAGCGCCTGCCGCCTTCCTTGCGCACTATAAGACCCCGAGTGCGCTAACGCCTCCCCACACCTTCCACAAGCTCCTACAAGGTTCGATTGAGCTTCCTCGCCTTAGCTCGCCAGCCCCGCCCCCAAGTCTGCCACCGGCTCTTGGCGAACCCCGCCCGCTAGGGTCCCATTTCGCACCCCAGCCACCTCCTCGCACGCCGTGAAGTCGCCTGTCTTCCCCGAGCCTCCCGAGGCCTGCACTCACCGGCGCAAGCCCTTCCCGGCCACCGCCGACGCCGCCGACCGCCACTGCACCCCGGCCTCGCCACCCTCCATCGGCATCACCGCAGCTCGGGAACGCGCTTTGACCTTCCTCGCACCTCTCGACAGCTCACCGCCGCGCGCGCCACCGGTTCCTCACCTCTCGCCAGCCTCCTCGCCAGATACCTTAAGAGGTAATAGCGCATAAGGGGTAGGCAACGCCCACGCCACTTGGTTACCGCGTCCGATTCTTCTTTCCCTTGGCTCCCTGCTGCTCGAGCCCCGGCCCGTGGCCGGGTTGAGCCATTTTTTTAACATTTGTGCCGGCAAGCGGGCCCCACCGCCGCCGGCCGCCGGACCGAGAGATCGCCGACAGACGGTCCCACCGCCGTGGGCCGCTGGCATGTGGGTTCTGGTACTGTGAGGGACCCACCGCCAGCTGGTCGCCAGAGGCGTAGCTATCGCCAAGCGGTCCCACCCGTAAGTGGGCGAAGAACACCCGAGTCATCGCCATGTGGACCCCACCCGGTCGAGACAAGAAAGAACTTAATAAAAGAAATGAAATAGGAAATATGCCGTGGGCCCCACCGCCGAAATTTAATAATTTAGGATTTATCTCGAATCGAGAATTTTAAATGGCATAACTTCTTCATTTTAACTCCAAATTGAGTGAGACAAATTTCTAAATTGCCTGAAGTTCAAGATCTATCCAATGGAACTGAAATCATAATTTTTAGAGTTCATTTGAATTTCTGGTGTTATTTGGAATGATTTGTTGCTTTTCTTTTATGCAAATCACAGACGATTAAAATAGCATACGAGGCTCAGAGGAAGACGCCGAGACAGCCAACCTAGCAGCTCCAGATCATCAAGAACCTAACTCCTGTGACCAAGGCGAGTTATCACTTTGATCATGTTGAACCCATGTTTATGCAAATTAATTTCCTTTAAATTATCCATGTGCATGCTATTATTTTATGTGATGAATTATCGCATCGCTTGGTATTGCTAGATAAACGGGACGCTTAGTCGTCCTAAAATATCTCACTTGCAAATATGACACGATTTGGGCAATCATGGTGGGAATGACCGAGAGAAATTTGGAACTCGTTATTTTATGCTCCAAAAGCCTCAAACTTGCTTAGTATCCGGTGGATGATTTGGGGTCGGTATGTGGTGCGTGGGAAGCACAAAGAGTATGGGATGTGGTAGAACCACCGAGATAACCCTAAGGACCGATCTTGTCATGTTAGCCCGTGTAAAACCGTACAACCACAAGTCTGTAAAATACAACATGGCTAAGAAAATTTATCGAAACCCCCGAACTCATCTCACCGGTGGGATAGGAGCAAGGGCAAGGCCTAAAGGGACACCAAGGGAGGGTGAAGTTTTCCAAATTGTACTAGCATTGGGAGTGGAGCCCGCCACGTTAGTGATCGTGGGAAACATCCTGCAACGATGGGACCCATCGCTAGTGGGATAAGCCCATAGGGAGAGATGACGAAGAGGCTAGATATTTTGAAAAGTCACCGTGACGGTCCGCTCAACCATATGACTAAGGAACTCGGGGCAACGAGTTGATGCCTCTTGTGGGGAATGTGTACAAACCATGCGAGTCAAAACTATTCGAATAGCCGTGTCTCGGTCATGGGCGCATATGGGACTTAACTAGATATAGTTCTGCTTCAAAATGATTTGTGGGTGAACGGAAAATGTAGGGCACCAAAGGCCCTAGTTTGGAATTGTCCCGGTGTCGCCCCTGGTAAGATAGGCAACTATAATGTCGAAGATGCTATAAGGTGTAGAGACCATGTAATGGTGGATGGGCTGCACTCACTATTAAGACGATTACATTCCACTAAACTTGTGTCTTTCAAAATTGCTAGGTCATAGGGATTTCTAAGCATCAGATTGTAAAGGCACTTTCCGCAAAATAAAATAAACCTAAGCCTCCCTTGATCGCCCAAAGATACTATTATTGCATTCTATGTGATGACTTGTCGAGCACGGTGGTTAGTGTGCTCACACCGTATCACCAAAAATGTAAACAGGACGCATGATCATTATGAATATGAAGATGCCCCGCCACGTAAGGAAGGAAGGACGATGGGAATTAGGTCGCCGTCAGATTTCCAACCCTAGACAAGTTAGACCTATGGCATTGTGTGCACATATATTATCTAAATCTAGGTAATATATATCGACACACTACCCCCAACCGCTTGTTCGAGGTTATGGTCCTACTTTGCTTTCTTCCACCGCTTGTATGTAATGATGACATTCGCCTAAGTGCCCCTTTGTAAACTATCGCCCGACGGTGTAATTTGAACAATGGCCTGTAATATTATCGTTTAAGCGATGTATGAAATGATACAAAGAATGTACCCGCGCATTATCTACCGATCCAGGGAATAATGCAGTAATCACAGGAGATTCTGGATTGAAAAATCCGGGTCTGACAAAAGACACGAAGAGGAAGAGTACCAGATACCATAGTCAATGGTAGCTCAAGGTACACAGATGCGCTCACCGATTCGACGGTGAGATACGCGAGAGAAGCTCAAACCCGCACAAAGACACACTGAGAAGTGTATGTCCGGCTCGAGGCGAGGTACAAGAGGGAGCCAATCATACTACGATACTTCTTCCGATCAACTGCTCGCCGCCCTCATCTGGTCGAGTGGAACCGATGTAGCCATCGAGTGGACACCGCTACCATCACTCATATCAAGCGCTCAGAGGTCTCGAGTGTCCTTGCCCTGATGCAAGAAAGTACCCTCCCGAGTCTGCTTAATTTGGAAGCCAAGGAAGAAGCTCAACTCGCCCATCATGCTCATCTCAAACTCCGAGCTCATGACATCGGAAAACTGAGAAACGAGAGCATGCGAGGAGCCGCCAAAGATGATGTCATCCACATAAATCTGGACGAGCAGAAGATCATTGCCATGCCGGCGGATGAACAAGGTCTTGTCTACATTACCCATTTCGAAACCATGACTCAACAGATAAGACTTAAGCCTCTCATACCAAGCTCTAGGGGCCTGCTTAAGTCCATACAACGCTTTGGAGAGCTTGTAGACATGGTTTGGGTATTTGGGATTTTTGGAACCAGGAGGCTGTCTCACATAGACTTCTTCCTCAATAAGGCCATTGAGGAAGGCACTCTTGACGTCCATCTGGTAAAACCTGAAACCCTTAGAAGCTGCGAAGGCAAACAGGATTCTAATGGCCTCAAGTCTAGCTACAGGGGCAAAGGTCTCCTCGAAATCTAGACCCTCAACCTGGGAGAACCCCTGAGCTACCAGTCTAGCCTTGTTTCGAATAACCACACCATCTCACTTTGCTTGTTCTTAAACACCCACTTAGTCCCAATGATATTGTGACATTGTGGGGGCTCAACAAGCAACCAGACCTTGTTTCTCTCGAAATTCTCTAACTCCTCATGCATGGCATTTACCCAAGACTCCGCCGAGAGAGCATGACAAACGCCCTTGGGCTCAAATGAGGCAACGAAAGCAGAGTGGAGATGTAAGAGTGACATGCCGACTTTGAGCATGTGACCGCTCAAAGAGGTCTCGAATCATCTCGCCGTAAGGATGAGCTCGATATGTCTAGGAGGTCCAGGATGAGATGAAGAAGTGGCCTCTACCTCGTGAGCTGACGAGGTAGGAACAGAGCCACTAGGTCCAGAGGAGGCAGAAGGCATGGGCTGATCGCCTTGAGGTGCGGTGGAAGATGGCACCTCAAGGGGTGGATGAGGGACCGGATCGTAGACAATCCTCGCTCCATCGCCCTCATCATCCACAAAGATGGTCTCGACCGCCTCAAGAACTCGAGATATCGGCCTAGTCCCCTGATCGCCTCGTCAAGGTCACCTCACGTATCTCTACCATTTTACTAGACTCGCAGCCTGCACCCTATAAGCCCGCCAAGAAGTCGAGTAGCTAGAAAGATCCCATCACAAGAACGTGACTCGAACTTATCTAGGTTCCTGACATTAAAATAAAGCACTTGCAACCAAACACACGAAAATGAGATACACCGGCCGCCCATATCTTAGCTCATAAGAAGTGTGGTGCAAGTGTGTCTGAGAAAAACTCGATTTGAGACATGGCACGCGGTGGCTATAGCCTCAGCCCAGAACTTCCGCGGTGTAGAGTATTCATGGAGCATTGTCTTGGCCATCTCGACCAAGGTACGATTCTTCCTCTCCACGACGCCATTCTGCTGTTGGACGTGCGGAGAAGAGAACTGGTGCTCTACACCTGTGTCACCATAGAACCTCTCGAAGTAGGAATTCTTGAACTCCGTGCCATTGTCATCAAGCGGATCACCGAAGGCACCGGTAGCTCAACGTAAAGCCCACCGAAAGACCTCGAAATGTGTAAACGCCTCATCCTTCGAGGCCAAAAACACCCAAGAATACCTCGAGAAGTCATCGACCACGACAAGAACATACCACTTCCTCCTCCGACGCACTCTGAAATGGTCCAATGGTATCCATATGGAGCAGCCGTCCTGGCATCGGTCATAGTAATCTGTGACTAGAGGATGAGAAGCGGCAACCATCTTGCCGTGCCGGCATGGAGCACAAACCAGATCTTTGACCATCTTGAGTTTCGGCTGCATCACGAATGAGATCGTGGTCGCTAACTCGGTCAAATGGTCAAACCAATATGACCAAGTCTCCTATGCCGTAAAGAAAGGTCACGGACTCGTAGCAACCAAACAATCAAGAGGATCACCGAAGACTCAAAAATCAGCACAAAAGATCCTCTCAAAACGACAAATCCAAAACCGTAATAATTCAAGAATCAAGAATTTTGCAATTGTCTTTCTTAAAACTCACCTCAAAGTTGTCATCAAGAAGTCGAGAAATGGAAAGCAAATTATATCAGTAGCTTACTAACCAAGGCAACATCTCTCAAAATAAATGAATCACAATGCGACTGCACTTTGGCGATGACGCCCCAGATGAAGCGCCTCCAAGGTGATCGCCTCATCACCGGAGCTCGGCAAGGAAGAAAACCAACGGAATCTCCGGTCATGTGTCGTGAACACCCGAGTCTACGAGCCAAACATTTCCTTCCAGTTTGATATTACGGGTTCACCACCCTCCCGGTTCCAACCACTGGGCAAATTTCCCGAGAGTTCCATCCACTCTCGATTCCCAAAACTTTGTTTTAAACCAAAATAAAGATCTACCATGTGAAAGCATTCCTTGCCCCCTTGACCGTGGGCACGGCTATTCAATAGTTTTACACTCGCAGGTTGTACACTTTACCCACAAGAGACAAGTTATCCTAATAGTCGATGCTTCCTTAGGCATGAGACCCGATAATTCATCACAAAGCCTTTACCTTACTCTAGTCTAGCTAGACACCACCACCGAGGTTTCACCGTAAGGGTTAAACCACCCGACGAAGCCCCTCTTGCGCCGTATGAGTACAAGAACTGTCCCTCATCGTGAATAACCAAGAACCCGGCATCCACTTTCCATGGTGGTACCTAAACTAGTCTATTATAAGTTAATCGCTAGGTCGCACCCATATAGACATGTGGTTGTACGTGGTGCTCGGGATCGACAAACACAAGAGTCGGGTCCAATTGACTAGGGCGGAACATACACTTTTCAAGATCTCGTACAACCGCACCAATCCAAACCAACCATCCGCCCCAGCCTAAACAATTTTCACATTCTTTATTTTACAAGAACCGTGGCAACACCAATTGCCACCACATCCGAACAAAAGAATAGATCAGAAATGTAATTACCATACCAAGGTTACTAAAGTTATAAAGCATGTCTAAGCATCTTACTACCGATACAACAATAATCAAAGATTCATAATAATCTCAATAATGAGACAAGGGAATTCCTAGGGTGTCAAAGGTACATGGTTGTCAATGTCAAATGAGGGCATAACAATATCTTCTTTAACTATTACCTCTACAACATAAACTATCATTTTATGTAACATAGCAATGCATTAACTTTTAAAATAATTTAAAACATTTCTCAAACATAGGTTCAAGATGATCAAAGGAGACTTGCTTTCGTGGTGAATTCTCGATTTCTTGTTGCTTTCCGAATTTTCTTGACGTGATCGGATTCTACGCACAACGAGAACACAAAGGACAAATGAATACAAATAAAAGTACAGAATTTATAATAATATTACTGGAATGAAGTTTATAAATTTAGATGTATTTAGGAGGAAGTTTCAATGGAATCGAGTTCAAACGAGGAGAAAGGGTATTTGAAATTTGAAACTTGAATTTCAAAATATCAAATAAATTTCAAAAATTTTAAAGGATGTCAGAAATGTAAAGGTTGGAATTTTGATGAATTTAGAAATTTGAACGGACTCAATCGAGTTAGGATGAAAAGTTATGGCCTCGGAAAATTTAAATCAAAGGGAAAAGAAAACTACGAGTTTGCCCTCGAGGATACGACACGCTAGGCGGACGACCACGGCAAAAGTTACGACCATGTAGTCTTTACGACCACGATAATAACAACCACGTAGTCTTTACCACCACCAAAAGTTACGACCACGTAGTCTTTACGACCACGGCAAAAGTTACCACCACGTAGTCTTTACGACCACAAAGTTACGACCACGTAGTCTTTACCACCACTATGGAGCTTTCACCACGGAGACGGCTTACGACTCACGAAGTTACGGGAGATCCTACGGCCCGGAGTTTACGACAACGGATCCGACGGCCAGGAGTCCCCGACACCAGGAGGCGATCGACCACGGCGAGCGCCGGCACGGCTGCCGCATGGTGGATCCTGGTCGCGATCGGCAACGACGATTTCAAATAAAGGAATGCGAACCGGCACACGGAGTTACCGAGAACACGGAGGACGGTTGGCGATGAGCGAGGCGGCGGAGGCGATCGGGTTCCAGCGGCGGCGCCCGGCCGCGAGGGAGGTCGACGAGGTCTGAGGTTCATGGAGGCGCGAGGAAGCCGAGGAGTTGACGGTGAGACACGAGGATGACCGGGCGGCAACCGCCGGAGTTGAGACGGCGGCGGAGACGGGTTACCCTGGAGGCGTGGAGGGCCGGGGAGAGAGGGAAGTAGAGGGAGAGGTGGAGGGAGGGGGCTTGGGGGTTTAAATAGGGGTGAGGGAGGGAGAGCCGGGCGATTTGTCGCCAGGGGAGAGGTGGGCGCGGTTTGCAGCGATTTTGGGAACCGTGGGAGGGAGAGGGGGCATGGAGTGACGATCATTGGGAGAAGAAGAGGGGTGGCCGAGAGAAATGGCGGGGTGGCGGGGTTTGGGCGGGTTCGTGAGGGAGCGACGACCACGGAGGAAGACGGAATCGACGGGGGGACCCCAGCAGAGAGAAAGAGTGAGGGAGGCGGACACCGATTCGGCAAGGACGCGGGCAGATCCTGGCCCTCACGCGTGGCCGGAGGAGAGGGAAGGGGATTCCACCGGGTGACGGGGGTGGATCGACCGTCCACTTGGCGCCCGAGAGAGAGAGAAAAGTGATTTTCCAAAAATAGTTTTTAGTAAATGATAATTCATATAAGTTTTCGGACACATTTTGAACATAAATAAAATATTTCCAAGATATTTTGATGATATAGTTTTATTTTAAATTCCTTTTAATTCCAAATTTTGATTTTAAATCTCGAAAACTTAAAAATTCAATAAGGTCCAAATATTTTAAAATAATTAATTTCAATTTAAATTTTTCAAGATTTGCAAATTTTGGGATGTTACACCGCCCGCGAACCGAGTCAAACAGAGTAAAGTCTCAAGATCGGGTAAATCAAGAGTGATTTTGGCACCCAATACTGAGTAACACGTTGAGCGGATGAAGTAGTCAAGCACGACTGACCTCTATCTACCCTACGCCTCGTCACCCAAAGAAGCGTAAGGTCCGTAGACTGTTTTTGGTCCGCCACGGAGAGCGAGTCGAGCACCGCAAGATGTCGATCACGCCATGGTAGCTATCTCGACGGGAAGCGAGATCACCCGTGACGACGGAAGTCATGACCAGGAGCAAGACGAGGACCAAAACTAGAAGGCTGAAAACCAAGTCCTCGATGATGTCCAAAACCATCAAGCAACTAAGGCAAACCTAGACCTCGTGTTGGTCTTAGGTGCACTCAAGGTCCGGGGCTAACCCTGAATACGCCTAAGAGCTGCAACACGGTCTCTACGCGCGATCTTGGCACGCCTGAAGCATCGATCGATCAAATATCCATCCTTCGATGAAGATGCAATGATACTTCACCTTCGAGAGCAGAGTAGCATGATGGGGCTTCGCCTCCCGAGAGGTCAGTCGCAGTGAAATCACCCACCGTAAACCTTGGACAAAGCCCGCGACTTGAATTTGACCTTCTCGGTCCCGGGCGTAGTCTCGATCACACCGTGTTATGGATCCGAGCACGGCAGTGGATGCTTCTTCGTCTACTAGAAATCATATCCTAGACCCGCATTAAATCGCAGATTTTAGATTGGTCTAGAATAAGATTGAGCTTCTTGCCTCCCACAAATTTCTCGAGAGAGGTGCAAGAAGAGTAAGGGGAAGAAGGAACAGCAGAGGGTAAGTGAGCAGAAGAAGAACCAATAGCAGAGGAACGAATGGTTTGTGCACGTACCTGCCTCGAAGAGACAGCCTACTACTAGCCAATTGGTTCACGCCGCTAGGCGCCTCTACCAAACCCTCATGCTTCTTCCCAAAGCACACATTACAAGTAGATGGTTGCTTCTCTAGTAGGTCCTTAGTTAGCTTCACACATTTTTCATTCAAAGCAATGAGCTCAAGTTTTAGTTTATAACAACTAATGCATGGTGAGCTAACAGGTCCTTAGTCGCAAACCGAGCCATTTTCTTATTTGTATCAATCGCCTGAAACCGCTTGGAGATGATTCAAGTTCGGCAAGAAGTTTAGGACAACCACATGAAGCAATAGGCTCTAGAAGAAAAGCTTGTAATTCGCAATTTTATGATCTCACTGCTTTAGGTTCATCTTCAAATTGTTACAACTTTCACAAGTCTCGTGCGATCGAGAAGCAATGTATAAAGACCTCTAAAAGCATTATCCTTATCCTCACATGAGGTGCAAGAAATAGTCTCAACAAGAGAAGATGAAGCGTAAACTACCCTACTCATCTCAAGCTCAAGAAGAAGACTAATGTTCTCCACCTTAATCAAATCAAGCTCGAAGATGACTAGCATGAGAGGTCCTTAATTTCTACTTGTCACCCAACTGAGCACAAAGATGTATCACAATCATCACTAGAAGGAGCGATGTAAGAGTAATAATCTCTAGTGAAATCCACCTAGCTTAAGAAAAACATGATTGAGCTGGTCAGGTGGGGCATACCTTGTCCGAGTTTGAGTACAACATTGTCGCCGGGCCCCGAGGGCCATGAAGCACATGTCGAGAAGTCACCGCCTTTGGGGTCTTGATCACCCGTCCGTCGTCATCGCCCATCCCTCCACCTCACTAAGGTCGAGGTCCCGGGTTGTGGTATGAAGATTGTGGATGTGGTCGTGGTTTGGGATTCGTCCCTTGTGTATGGTAAGAGTTGTGGTTGTGCATCGATTCTTTTCACTTGTATTAATTGTTGATAGTATTTGTTGATAGGAGAATTAATAAAGTAGTGAGATGATCATACATATGTTTTATTGTCTTTGATGGTGATTTGAAGTTGAGGTTATAACATTGTTATTTGTGGAAGATTAAATATTGATGATTAGTCTATTGTAGTTGTGGAAGATTAAATGTTTCATTTGCATTTAATTGTGGATAACATGACCGCATTCATATGCTAATTAAATCTGAAATTGAAGAAGTATGATTCATGGAAGTTTATGGTGATTAATAATTATGGACATGAATTGTGGTTGTAGTTGTATGGAATTATAAATGATGATGTATAATTGTTTGTAGTTTGAATAGCCTGTTAAATGCTTTGTTTGTGATTTTTATCTCACCCTTGTTTCCCCCTCCCTACAGGTGAACTTTGAGCATGCATTGGGAAGGGTAGAGTGGCACCGCACTGATGCACTTGGATTAAATTTTTTAATGCTGAAATAAAGTCGAAAGCAATGTAGTCTTTGTTTAGCTATCTTTTGTCAAATGTTTCTTCTTAGTAATATTAAATTTGTGTATCGTTCATTTGGATATTATGTTATAGTTGATTATGATTATTGAATTGTTATTATTCGCCTTAGTTGTTTACGCCCGCTTATACTATATCGCTTAGTAATTGTTGCTAGTTTAATTTATTTTATAAATTGGCTAATTGTTGGTGCTTTAGTAGCATCCCGTGGCATTGTGGGTCCCGGGTGCAAGCTTGGTATCGAGCTGCTTTAGGTCCGTGGTAATTAAATTATTAAATCGACACCGGTGCATGAGGATGGGATGGGTCAAGCCTTGCATTTATGCTTTTGATATGTTGTATTGATGATTTACATTATGAGATAATCTTGAATGATTATGATTTGCTCCCGTGATTATGAGTGAGAATAGTCAATGTTAAGATGTAGATGTTGTTTGCCGCTCGCTTTGCTAGATTATTTCACCGGTTGAAGTATGGGATAGCAATGTAGTTACCTTAATTATGGATGTTGGTGAGTTTCTTAGAAAAATTGCTATTATCAAGAGTTGATTTCGCCAATTCTGGCCTATTGTAGTTAATGATTTCTTTTGAGTTTGTGGTTCCGCAGTTGAGGGTATGCAATTGATCTCACCGCTCCTTAAAGCGCTTATTGTTTCTTTCCTGACTAATGAGATACTTTTGCTACCCGTGCTTATTGTTGACTTGAAAGGTTGGTCCCTTCGTGTGAGTTTTGTCTTGTTGTGAATCATGGCTTATTGGTTCGCTTGGTATTTTCTTTTATTAATGCAAGTTTTGAGTTGCATAACTCATTAATATGTGAAAGTCTTGATCTATGTATTTCCTTTAGATTATTTCAGGTGTTGAAGTTTATTTTTCCTCTTCTTTCTAAAATAGAGTGTTAAAACTCTTTGTGGTGTTTTGCTATGCTTATGGAAGGTGGTAATCATATAAACTAATTTGTAAGGTATGAATTAGAATGATTATTATAATTGCTTAAATTTCTATCATGTTGGATAAATCGAATTATTTTTGTCTCTAGTAATTAATCGATCGCTTGGAATTATTAAGTAAGGAGGTGTTGTTGGAATATTGCCTTGGTAATATTAATCTTTAATATGTCCTTTACTAGATACTTTATGAGCATGTACAATTTAGTTCCATCTATCTTCATCATGCTAAATTGTTGAAACATGTATAAAGAAGTAGATGAAGGTTGATGTATTGACTAGTAGAATCTTGTCTTACAAAGCTGGTATTATTGAAGTTTGAAGATATTTAGTTCTAATTGCTGAACATAAGATGAAATATTGAATCTATGCTCATGATTGTTTGATGATTGTAAACGGAGTTAGGATTATGAATGTTGTTGTGATACAATAATAATCAATTATTGCCAGAATGACTATAGTACAATCAATTTGTGCTAAATTACAGTTGAGCATCAATAAGAATTGAATATATAAAATCTAGTAAGAGATTTATACTAGCATGTTTTGTGAGATTGTCATGTTCTAGTATCACCGTTTAAGAGCTTTGTTCTATTATATGGCTTGTGCACTAGATTTTCCTAGATTAAGTAGTTGCAATCTTTGTAGGACCGATACAAAGCGGGGTGAATGTTGTTCTCTTGAAAATCGCCCGAGGATTCGTAAAATTATTCGCTAAAACCTGAACGATGCGATACTAACAAATTCAGCATAAATCAGAGTAATCAATAAAAATTTCAGCTGAAAATAATGCCGTTTGATCTACATGCAAAATGGTCAAAGATCAGCAAAAGAATAAAAAGAAAAGCATCCAAAGCATGCAAAGAGCAAAGGAGTAAACCGAAGGCACAAAGTCATGGCAAATAGATTGAACAGTCATGCTTTTGAACCGAAGGAAAACAAGAAGATATGCAAACTGCAAATAAAGAGAATACGACAACCGAGAAAAAGATTGAAAGAAAGCAAACGGAAAGCAACAGAAGAAGATGGAATGAATTACTTTTCGCTTGAAACAAACAACACAAAAGCAGAATTAACTGTAGATTCTTTTCTCGAATCCAATGTAAAAAGAAAGCAAAAGAAAAGCAAAAGGGCCACAAAAAGAATAGGTTGAGACTGCAGAAAAGAAGGAAATTAGCTCTAGAGAAATGCAACCTAAGTAGAGAATGGACAGATAGCATACTGCTATTGATTAGTAGGATGAAACAACTCGAAATGGGACAAGCTGCTGGTATTGTCAAGATGAAATCAAACTGTATATCGACTGAAATCGCAACTGACCCAACACCGCAGATCAAAAAACAGCAAATAGACAATACTTGGCTCATTTTTAGTTCTTGTCTCGGTGAACAAGTCAAGAAAGAACAGTCAGCTTGAACACATGAAGACAGAGGCTCAAAACTAAAAGATCTCTTGAAAATCAAAGGATTGCTTCACCGATTTGTTCTCTGAAAAGCATCAAACCCTTTCCGAAAATGGTAATCACCGAGAGGAAGAAATAGAGCAACGGAAAGATCAACTCAAGAGCTTTTCTCGCTAACTTTCTAAATAATCAGCAAAAGACTCCAACCCCACACCGAACACACTAAAATATGGAAATAACAGAACCTAAAGAAGAAGGACCAAATAGCAATACTTGATAAGAGATACAATAGATAACACGTGCAAACACAATTTCACTAACCATCTCACATAGACATGGAGAGAAACAACCATGAAACTCTAACACCCATTCTCTCCCTCTCAATCCTCAAGAACACCAAGAGCCTCACATGTTTCTTGGGAGGAACACACACACACAAAGGGATGAATAAACTCTAAAACCTTTAAAAACTTTGTGTTCCTCAAAGAGGTATGCAGCCCCAAGACCTATTTATAGCCCTTGGTTAACGGGTTCCAACCCGCCACGGCTAAACCCTAACGGAGCTCGCTCCCACTTGTGCACCTCACGAAATCACCATTTCGCCTCCGCACCTTCCGGAAGCTCTCCGCTCCTTGTCGTCCATGACTTGCAACCACATCGACCTCCGCCGCCTCGACACATCCGACCGCTCGACCTCGACACCGCCTGTGTCTAGTCCGTCACCTCGTCTCACCACGACCCGCCCGACGCCATGCGTCAACATAGACAAGAAACACATCAAATAGTACCGCCCACATATGAAAGAATAACATCAAGCAAACATGTCGAATCATCGAATATGCATCCTAATCCCATCACTACCGTAGAAGTAGTCTCGCATGTGGAGGAGAGATATAGCGAAGGTTCTAAAATACCTCCCCACGGTGTTGCAATGAGCACGAGGAACTCACACATGCGGATGGTCGCTGAATGCACAACCGATGGTGGCTTTGTGTTGGTAGCCGCACGGATGTGGGCGGCAACAGGATAACCACAACGAGGAGAATAGCCATGATCTCTCGTGACTCGGCCCTGCAAGTGGCACCGCAATTGAAATGGATGGATTTAGTCATGCTCCACATTTACGCCAAGGAGGTGTTGGATTTTGACCAATTTATATAGAGCAAGTTCTTCTATTCTAGCCATACAACATGTGTTGTTATTATTAGCGAAATCTCCTTCTGGAGCGAGGTTCATTGACCCTTTCTCCTATGGTTCCGCTGCAATCACGGAATGCATGCCGCTATGTCGTTTCTTCCATCCAGCCTCTTCACCGCTAGTATTTTGGTATCATCACGATACAATGTACCACCCTCTTTTAAAATTATTTGGCACTATCTGGAAAATGTCGAAAATCATGGGAAACCGCTCAAAATGTCGCATTGGTTGTAACGTCTGTAAAGAAGAAGGACACAAGCTAGGATGTGTGTGGATTACCTGCGTTAAATGAAGTAACCATCAAGAATAAATACCCCATTCCTGATCGATGATCTATTTGACCAATTGGTGGAGCCACCATCTTCACCAAAATAGATCCGAGATCAAGTTACCACCACTGAAAATTAGGGTTGAGGATATACCAAGACGACTTTTACCACTAGATATGGGTTGTACGAGTAAGGTCTATTGTAATACCTCATGATACAGGAGCAACAACCTGAGCTATACAAGGAATTGATGGCTTTGAATTTGGAAATAGTGGAAGAAGGCACCTTAGCAGCAATGGAATTGCAACCAAGCATAGAAGAAAGGATTATCTCCAGACAACAAGAAGACCCAACCACTTTGAGGTTGAAAAGATCAATGGAAGCCGGATGTAACACTCGACCAAACAATGACCTGAAATGCTACCATCTTCTAGCTAAAAATAAAACTTCTAACATTTAATCCAACATAATTAAACACAGTTTAACTAAACAATGCTTATTTAAAAACTCTGGATAAACAGAAACAGTTCTAGTTCCATAATAAACAGCGGAAACGACAAATAGTTCTAATCATTATTACAATTAAACCATGAATGATAAAAAGAACCAATTAAGTTAACCAAAAAAGCTAATAAAGACCGTCTTTATTTATTAATGAAGGAATTGTGCACGTGAATCGAGCTAGCCATTCAAGTCCCCATGTATGCCGATCTCACATTGGTACCTAAAATAAACAAACAACAACAAGGGTGAGTCCAACGACTGAATATAATCGAAACAAATGTAAGCATGAATATTAACTCTCAAGTTAAACATATTACATATGAATTTCATGCTATATTATGATCAAAGTCTATTCTCTCTTCAGATTTACCGTAATGCGGAGTGAGCATCCGCAATGCTCACCCATGCTCGCACTGCACAGGACCATTGCCCACACCTACAAGTGTGGGGATTCGACGCTGATCACCATGTGACCAAGACTTCAACACTCGGCAGGATGCATATATGTGAATGTATCAACAAGATAAACAGCATTCAACATACTATGCATCAATTCCATCTCAAATAAATGCTTTAATGTAAACCAACATTCATAGCATTAACAACTCATAACTTTACTGAAATTCACAAGTAAAGCAAACATAACTCAAACATCACCATATCATCCAAATCATCAAATCACATAGATTTAAACATAGCAAGGTTATACTTGCCTCAACCGCAAGACAACGAAGAACGAAAGGTATGCGAACCCCTAATCCGCTCTTCTCCTGAATAATTAATTAATAATTACTAAAATAACAGTAATGGGTTTCTAGATACAACATAACAGCAACCCCAAATTTCAACAATTTATCTCAATCGAACTCCCAATTCCCTCGCCAAATCTGCCAACCACGTACAACCGACTTCAAAATCCATAACTTCAGTACGAATCCAAATTGTTCTCTAGACTCTATGGAAAGATAATTAAATTATATAAATAAACTTAGTTGGGAAGACTCTGATTCTGCCATTTTATACCGATCCAACCGGTTTTCCACAGCCCAGATCTGCCTCGGACAGCACACTAAAAGCGCCAGAACTTCCACCCAAACTCGAATCCGAACTTCTTTACCTCTCCGAAAGCCTGTATCCCAATTTGAAGGACTCCTGATTCGGACAATTCCCCGCCTCACAAACCGATCTACTAAAATCTGTCCGAACTACCCCGATCCGCAGAACAGTCGACTAGAAAATTTATAACTTTTGCTACACGATCCAAATAATATGTTCTTGTACTCCCGAAAGATCATCAAACCCTCTACAACTTTCTAGAAGGGGTCCAGACCTGAATCCGACGAAACTAGATCAAAACCACCGAGGAACAATCATCCCAGAGCCCGTAAAACCGACTTAATCGACTCGATTAAAACCAATCTAGAGACTAGCAGGATTACCTTGACGACACGACGACGAACACGCCGACGAACACGACGAATACGGGCGATGAACACGCTCCGGTCTCCTCCTCCTTCCTCCCGATCCACGCGGACAATGACGAGCCGACGACGGCAAGACCGGGAGGAGACGACGACGGCGACGACAGCGATGACGAGACCGAGACGACACGGCACGGCGCAGAAGGATGACGACGCTGCACGGCTGGATCAGGCGCAGGGCGGCGCTAGCAGGATAGCGCGGCAGCCGGGCCAGGCGCAGGGAGGCCGGCGGCTTGGGGCGGGGGCCAAGGCTTGGGGCTGGGGTGGCGGTTTGGGGTTGGGGAGGCTGCCAGGGTTTAGAACAACCCCCTCTCCTCTTGGGCCAAGAAAATCCCACCGGCCAAGGCCTAGGCCCGAGTTGTCCTAATTTTCCGAAACCCTCAAATCTTTATTAAATTTAATCTTTCACTAAAGCCCTCTATTAATTAAACAATTAATATTTTCCGGTATTACATTCTACCCCCTAAATGTAATCAACCAATTCTATCCGCAAACACAACAAAATCAAACAACCAACTAGCAAAACACGCACCGACGTGAACAACGCCGCTATCGCCGCATGCGAGACTCCAACTCCCAAGTTGCCTCCTCTCGGTCTCATTGTAACCAAAGCACTTTGACAAACCGCAAAGTCTTGTTTCTCAACACTTTTTCTCGACCTTTCCATCCGCACTGCTCGGACTCAAAGGACAAATCTTGCTCAATAATCAAAGGTTCTAGAGCGATGTGAACTCGGGTCTCGCAAGAACTGCAACATGGACACGTGAAACACGTTATGCACCAAGATAGCCTCGTGAAGATCCAAACGTAGGGCCAACTTCCCAATCCTGCTAGTATGGTGAAAGGTCCAACGCACTGCTAAGCTTCCCTTGGTACCTAACCTCACCACACCCTTGGTAGGAGATACTCAAGAGCACCTGATCTCCCACCGCAAACCCAAGTCCCTCCTTCACATCAAGATAACTCTGCCTACCTGGCGTACCAACAAATTCTGCCTTACCAAAGCCACCCTCTCAACGGTCTTCGACCCAACCGGTCCTAAGATCGCCGCCCACCGCTTCCCAAAAGGGCATGACTCTGACCATACAAGACTTCAAATGGAACTGCTTTGATACTTGAGTGGTAATCATATTATAGGCAAACTGCCAGGTAATTGATCCCACTTCTTCCAAGACAAACACAAGATCTCAACATGTCCTCCAAAGTCCGAATGGTCCGCCTAACCGCCCATCCGTCTCATGGTGAAAAGCCGTGTTCAAACGGTTGAGTGCCCAGCACTCGCAAACTCTCCCAAAACTTGAAACAAACTTGGCATCTCGCCGGAAATTATGGTTTTAGGCACCATGGAGCCTCATTTCTCGAACATAAATAGGAGCGATCACTTGTCGAGTTGGTTAACGGAGGAATGAAGTGCGTACCGACCATCGAACCGATCCACAACAACCCAAACCGTGTCCTTGCCTCGCGACCAAGGCAACGCGACCACAAAATCCATAGAAATATCATCCCACCCATCGAGGAACCCTACTGCCTCTTATGTTCAGCTTACTTGCCGACAAATACGCACGAGGCCACATAATTGGCTATATCCACCTTCATCCTCTTCCACCGTAAATTGCTTTCAAATCACTACATCTTGGTCTCTCCCGATGAACTGTATATGGAGGCGATGAGCTTCTCTCAAAATGTCATTCTTAACCTCCGCTCGCAAGACGATAAACGCTTTAAAGCGCAATGCACCGACATATCCAAACCGAAATCCCTTCTTTTCCCATCTCCAACCGTTTACAACCTCTCGCAATTGATCGTGACAGCCCCTGCACTCGCTCCGTATAGCCGACTCCGTGATCAACTAGGTCTCCACTGGGCCATACCCGATAGCAGAAGATATCCCCACATCATCAAAATCAGCAATCAAACAATCGAGGTAAAGGCCTTGCGACTCGAGCATCGGCCACTACATTGGCCTTGCTGTGATAATGAATGGTTAGATCATAATCTTTGATCAACTCTAACCATCTCGCTGCCTCAAATTTAGGTCCTTCTGGTAAAATGTACTTGAGACTCTTGTGACCCAGAACACAAGTCTCACCGCATGATAGTGCCTCCAAAGCTTCAATGCAAACATCACAGGATATGTAGAGGCAACATGGAGATGTTGAATATATCACATACTATGTTTATGATACATTGCTTTGTTCCTTGAAATAGACATTATCATTATTGATCAATGAGTATGTGACTTATTCATGAGACTCTTAATGCCAAAATGTTGCTATTTCTAAATGATCCCCGATTATATTTCATATGAGGAACAAATATGATTCAAAGATCAGATATGTATTGATTGATGATCATGTCTCATGGATCATGGTATGGAGATACCAAATCAATAATATGGACATGTGTTAGTGAACATATGTTGGATAGACCGCCATGAGACACCCAGATTCCATGTGTCATCGCTGGTCTCAAGTAGTGTTTATGTGGAACTTAGACTTGAGATCATCATGGTTCCCAGATGCGAGTAGTTACTTTGGGACTACTAAACACTACTCCAGAATCAGTCATAAAAGTAGTCTTGGGTTTGCCATGAAACATGTAGTGGGATGTGAATGATCAAGATAGAATTTGCCCCTCCTTATGGAGAGATATCTCGGCCCCTCGATGTAATGGATTATGAAAGTGCATGGCCATGCCAAGGTGATTGAGGAGTCAATCACGAGTTTATAATCCATCACGAATCGAGAGTGATTGAGCTATTAAGAGGATGACATGTGTCTCTCGCTTTGAGCTTAATCTATATCGTGAGGCAAAGGGTTTAGTACATGAGAACATTAAGGTGTTCACCGATATGATCTTTACGATACTTTGGGGTTAATATGTCTTACTAGAGGCCGCTATTAACACGGTGACCGAAAGGTGTTTCGGTCGCGACCAAGTATACGTGAACCTGCTGTGGTCGCACACTTAACGGGTTGGAACACTAATTCAATGTGATTCGATATGGGCTCAATTCGGATAGAGATCCTGATAGACTCCTATTGGGCCTCGGTCCACGAGGCCCAAGTGAGGAGGTCTATATATGGAGCGAAATGAGGGAACACACCGATAATCCCGAGCTAATCCGTAGCCGCCACCTCCGCAGCCAAACCCCAGCTCGCGAGTGCCGGTACACCGCGATCGGCGCCCATTCCGGACGTGGATACCGTGAGCGCCGCCGCTGCGGCGTTGATCGGCATCAACAACCCTGATTAGATCCGCCGGTGGTTGATCGCGGAGGAGACGATTCGGGACGATCGACTACTTCCACTACTACTTCGACGCGTGGTTGGATCGGCTCCAACTCTTCTTCACTGCCAAGGCCTAGTGGTAACGATCTATGATCCTTCCTAAGCATGATGTTCTGTGTGCGCGGTAGAAAATTTTGTTTTCTCGCTATCAGTAGTCTACCGCGATCCATTAGTGGTGTGAGCCATCTTGCTTAGTTTGCGATCCGGATAGATTGTTATGAAACACATTCATGTCGTGGCTGAGAATATGTTCTACGCTAACTTGTTTTTGTGGAATGATGAATGGTATGGCATTGATGCATGTGTTTTATGCCCAGGTCAGACAATCACACCGGTTGAGGTCGTTTTTAATTGTATAAAACTGCGGTCAACTTGTGATGCTTGAGCTCCCATGTAATTCATTTGCTACCTATTAGTTGTAATAGTTTAGTCTTTTGCATGGAGGCTTCAAGCATGATGACAAAGAGGACAAGAAGTGTGGCTAAGAGTATCACCGTGGAACCATGGCGATGGCAACCACTACGATACAAAATGCCATACCATTCACAGATAATGTGATTATATGCATGTGATGTTTATTTCTTGTCATACTATTCTCATGCCATACCAACTATAAGTTAGTTTTTCATGATAGAATAGCTTCTCTCAAGAAAAATTAAGAATTTGTTTTGATGCCCTTCCAATTGTGCCTATAAGAATCATGATCATTGTTTGGTAGGTCCAAAGCAAAGTACCATCAACTATCTTGATCTAATAGGGTGGATGTTGGACATCCACATGCATAGTATTGGTTTACTTGACAAGGCTATCAAATTAGATTTGGGCCTTGGGGCATGGTGTTGGGAGCCAGCATTGGATGCCACCCAACAAACAAGAGTCACATAAGATGTGATTAGCAAGTGTTTACCACGCCACTAGGTTTCTAGCAGTGATGCCAAAGCTCACTAGAACTTAGATGAACATGGATCTTGACCACTATATGTCGTTAGAGGAAGACGATTACAAAACATATAGTGGGAGTATCTTTGTTAAATTGTTTAATGGAAGATCAAACATGAACATAGTGCTAAACTTTGCATATTCTTTGTTGTAGATCATGTCAACTAATGCCGCATCCAGCTCTTTTAATTTGCGATCTATTCTTGAGAAAGAAAACTCAATGGAACGAACTTTGGATTGGTATCGCAACCGAGAATTGTTCTCAGCAAGAGCGCAGGAGCATGTCCTTGAGTCTCCTTATCCCGATGACTTGCCCGATAATGCTACCGTGGTGCACGGAAAGCTTATGAGAAGCAAACGAATGATTACCTTGATGTGAGTTGTCTCATGCTTGCCACAATGTCCTCGAGCTTCGAAGCAATATGAGAACACAGATGCCTACAATATCATTGTGGGGTTGCGTGGTATGTTTGAGAACCAAGCAACGAGAGGTTCAACACTTCAAAGTCCTTGTTTGCGTGTGCTTAAGGAACCACGCCCCTCATGTGATTAAGATGATTGGCTACATTGAGAGTCCGAAAACTGGTTTTCCCTTAGCCAAGAGTTGGCTACTCGATGTGATTCTTCACCGCTCCCCGAGCTTTGAGCCATTCATTCAACTATCACATGAACAACATGGACAAGACCTGGCCGAGTTGCATGGGATGCTAAAATCACCGAGGAAAGCATTAAGAGCAGCGCCATGTGATGATGATGCAGAAAGGCAAGGGCAAGCCCTATGTAAAGAAAGGCGCGGTCAAAGAAAGTTAGTCCCGATGAGATCGCGAGCAGTTCTAAGGCCAAGCAAGTCAAGAAGGGTCCTGCTCGATGCATTGCTACCATCGAAGCAATCGTGACATTGGAAAGGAACCGCCAAAGTACTTGGAGGATCTGAGAAAAGAAGGAAGTACGACTTCCGCCCAGTATAAATGTTATAGAAATCAACTACTTCATCCATCGATTCTTGGGTATTTGATACCGGATCGGTTGCTCACATTTGCAAATCACAGGGCTAAGAAGAAGTAGAAGTTTGAGGAGGAGCTAAGTGGATCTTCATGGCAATGGAGCAAAGTTGTCGGTGGTCATGGCACCATGCCATTGTTTACCTTCGTGATTAGTTTTGGAATTGAATAATTGTTGTGTTCCATCTTTCCAAGAACATTATTTCGCTTCATGTTTATGCTGCAAGGTTATGACTTTAGATCTGTGAACAATGGTTGTTCTCTTTATTTCAAAGATATGTTCTATTGTCATACTCCATTGGTGAATTATATGTTCTTACCTTGAAGAGTCATCGTCTATAACATTAATACAAAGAGGCACGATCGAATGATTTGAATCCCACGCTTATTTGGCACTGCCGCTTAGGTCACATAAATGAGAAACGCATGGAGAAGCTCCATAGAGATGGTATTCGCACTCATTTGATTTTGAATCATTTGAGACATGCGAATCTTGTTTACTTGGCAAGATGACAAAAGCACCTTTCACGGTCAAGGTGAACAGGCAAGTGACTTATTGGCACTCGTGATATCGATGTATGTGGACCAATGAGCTCAACAATGAGGTGGTTTTCAAGACTACAACTTTTATCGATGACTTTAGTAGATATGGATATATCTACCATGAAGATAAGTCTGAATCCTTTGAAAGTTCAAAGAATTCCAAAATGAAGTGCACAGACAATCAAGTTTCTACGATCCGATCGTGAGGCGCAGTATTTGAGCCATGAGTTTGGTAATCATCTCGGGATTGTGGAATTGTTCCACAATTGACTCGCCGAACACCTCAATGGAATGGGTATTCGAACGGAGAAATCGCACCTTATTAGATATGGAAAGCGCCCATGATGAGCCACAGTCATCTTCCGTTGTCTTTTGGGTACGCTTGAAATACCACACTAAATGTAGTTCCATCAAAATCAAGAGAAAAGACACCATATGAGATGGACAGACAACGTCCTAGCTTGTCTTTCTTAAGATTTGGGGATGTGAGACTTATAAAACGCTTACAATCCGATAAGCTCACCCCAACCATAAATGCTTCTTTATCGGGTATCCTAAGGAAACAAAAGGATATTACTTATAATCAAGAAGAAGGCAAAGTGTTTGTCGCCCAAGATGGTGTCTCTTAGAGAAAGAGTTTCTCTCAAGAAGGGATAGTGGGAGCATGGTGCAACTTGAAGAAATTCGAGAAACACCTAAAAACGTTTCAGCCTTACGTAACCACAACAGATGAACAAACCTGTTGAAGAACCTGTTGGACACACCGCACCACGAGGTCGAGAGGTCACGTCAGGCACCGAGGTACATGTTCTTGACTACTCAACAACGGGACATATTGTTGTTAGACAACGATGAGCCTAAGACCTATGAAGAAGCGATGATGGGACCAGACTCGAGAAATGGCTTGAAGCCATGAGATCCAAATTGAATCCATGCACGGAATCAAGTTTGGAACTTGGTTGATCCACCGATGGTGTTAAAACCATTGAGTGCAAATGGGTTTTCAAGAAAAAGACATAGATGGAAATGTTCACATCTAAAGCGCGACAGGCCAAAGGTTTCAAACAAATTCAAGGTGTTGATTATGATGAAACTTTTCCCGTCGCAATGTTAAAGTTCATTCGATCATTCTAGCTATTGTCGCTATTTCGACTATGAAATATGGCAATGGATGTCAAACAGCCTTAATGGAATCTGAGTGAGGATGTGTACATGACACACCTACAGGTTTTTGTCGATCCAATCGCCTAGAAAGATATGTGCAAAGATCCATTTATGGATTAAAGCAGCATCTCGAGTTGGAACATTCGCTGATGAAGTAATCAAAGGGTTTGGTTTCATCAAGAATGAAGAAGAGCCTTGTGTTTACAAAAGGCTAGTGGAGCGCACTCGTACCGGTCTTATATGTGGATGACATATTATTGATCGAAATGACATTCCTATGCTCATCTGTTAAGTCTTCATTGAAAAGTAGTTTCTAAAAGACTTAGGAGAGAAGCATATATTCGGGCATCAAGATCTATAGAGATAGATCAAAAGGCTGATTGGATTAAGCCAAGATATCGACATTGACAAGGTGTTGAAAAGGTTCAACATGCAGATTCCAAGAAAGGCTTCCTCACCTATGTCACATGGTATAAATCTTAGCAAGAATCGGTGTCCAGTACACCGATGAGCGGGATAAAATGAATGCGATTCCATATGCTTCAGCTATTGGATCCATTATGTATGCCATGCTTTGTACACGCCCGCATGTCTCGTATGCTTTAAGTGCTACGAGTAGATACCACGATCCGTGTGAAAGTCATCGATTATCGAAAGAACATCTTGAAGTACTTGAAGAACTAAAGATGTGTTCTCGTCTATGGGGTGAGGAAGAGCTCGTTGTAATGGTTACACCGATGCTAGCTTCCAAACCACAAAGATGATTTTAGATCGCAATCGATTTGTGTTCTACCGAATCGGTGCAAGGAGTCGGAAGAGTTCCAAGCAAGAGACGGTTGTTGATTCTACAATGGTTTAGTACATAGCTGCTCGTCGCTAAAGAGGCTGTTTGGATCAAGAAATTTGTTTCGAGCTTGGTGTGATGGTATAGTGCCTCCATCTAATGGACCCCATCGTGACAACAAGTGGAGCCACAAGAAGCCAAGGAGCCTAGATCGCACTGGTCCAAGCACATTCTACGCGATTTCATCTCATCCGCGAGATTGTGAGAGAGGCGATGTTAAGATATGCAAAGTACACACGGATTTGAACATTGCAGATCCGTTGACAAAGCCGCCCCACCAAAGCATGAGGCTCACACTAGGGCAATGGGTATTAGATACCTACATGGTTGACTCTAGTGCAAGTGGAGATCGGTAAGATATGCCCTAGAGGCAACATGGAGATGTTGAATATATCACATACTATGTTTATGATACATTGTTTAAAATAATCGTGAGTCGCCGGTTTTTTCAAATCATGAAGGAAAAGTATAAATTGTGGAATAGTGTAAAGGAATAAATAAGTAAATAAATAAATTAATTAATTAAAATAATTAATTTAGATATTTTGGGCTGTCCTGAGGGTGGGCTGCTTGTTTGGGCCACCAAATTTCAAATGGGGTCCGCACTCCTCCCAAACCCTAGCACCCCTTTATAAACCCCCTCCCTTGGCCCCTCTCCCCTTTTTCTCCACCTTGGGCCAGCCACCCCCGCCTCCATCACCCCCGCCTCAAGCCGCCATCCATTGGAGGAGAAGGAGAAGAAGGAGAAGGAGAAGAAGGAAGGAGAAGAAGAGGAGAAAGAAGAAGAAGAGGAGGAAAAAAAGTGGGGAAATTCTTCATTGTGGTAATTTTCCCCATCCCAAATCCTCTATTTTATGCAATAATTTGGGTTCTTGGCACGGAATTTGATGATAGTTAATAGATCAATTCGCCCGATTAGAGATTATTAGACGATGACTGTTTTAGATTGATTCGCACATCGCGGATTGTCGCGCAGTTTTGATCTAGAAAACGGATTTTTCTTCGAGTCTTCCCAAAAGGAAAGTTGTAGAGTACTTCCATATGTATCTCCTGTATTTTGTCAAATTTTTCTACCGAGGATCGGGAGATACGGAGTCGGTAATACCACTGTCCGTCAGGCGGACAGATTGGTAGAGTCCGACGGTAATTTGGAGTTTAAAATAGTAAATGAATTTTATGGTCATGGTCATAGTTGAGAAAGTTTTAGATAATTTAGATATCTAGCTTCTGTATAAATTTCATAATTTTAGACCTCTGTTCTGTTATTCGCACGCGTTTTAATACTGCTGCCCAATCTGCCAGAACAGAGTTCTTCATCTGTTTTGGGCACTAAATTACTCCTAGCTGTGTTTAAAATAAAATAGGTGTTCTCCATGAAAATTGTAGGTTTTAAGTCATGAACCAGAGAGGTATCATTTGCTATTTTTGATCTATAATTTTAAATATACGAAATTGTGAAGTAGCGCCTGCAATGGAGAGAAATTTATTGACTTTGGAGCGGAGAGGAGTTTGTGTGGTTCGGTTTCTAGCGATGTTTTATATATTTATGTTGTGCTTGTATACTGTGGTTGTGTGCTGAGAGTTGTCTTATGGACAGGTGGTCTTGTCACCGAGCTCTTGATCTCTGTTGTACTTGGCTTCGCGGATTGAGGCAAGTGAACGAAGCGTGGTTGCTACCGCTTAACTTGTTATTCCTTCTACTTGCAATCTACATTATTATCTTAATTTGATACATGACGCTATGATTGCCTGATATTTTAATTGTGAGATGATTGCAAATTTTATCCATTGATATGTTGATATTATGCTAGTAGATATGTGGAATTTTTGCTTAATGTTATAATGCGGACATAAAATAACATGGTGGATGTGGATATGTTGAGAGCATGATAATGCTCCTCGTGGATGAATTAATGTGATTAATGAATTATCATATCATTTATGTCATATCATGTCATTTGCATATGTAGATGTCGCCGCTCTAGTCAGACCGCGATCACTCGGCACAAAGATCGATATTACAGAATACGATGCACCTCTTCGCTTCCGCGAAGCATCGTGATATTGCCGTAATACGATGAACTACAATTCCTGCCCCGCAAGAGTGATGTGAGCATAGCATGAAGCATTCATATGCATTGCATTGTGAAATGATCATTTGCATACATATGCAACATATTGTGGTGATGTTATTTTGTGGAATATACAACTTTCTTGTTGTAATGGAATTGGCTCATGTGAGCTATTTGTGGTATGAAGATTGTGGATGTGGTCGTGGTTTGGGATTCAGTCCTTGTGTATGGTAAGAGTTGTGGTTGTGGCATCGATTCTTTTTCACTTGTATTAATTGTTGATAGTATTTGTTGATAGGAGAATTAATAAAGTAGTGAGATGATACATATGTTTTATTGTCTTTGATGGTGATTTGAAGTTGAGGTTATAACATTGTTATTTGTGGAAGATTAAATATTGATGATTAGTCTATTGTAGTTGTGGAAGATTAAATGTTTCATTTGCATTTAATTGTGGATAACATGACCGCATTCATATGCTAATTAAATCTGAAATTGAAGAAGTATGATTCATGGAAGTTTATGGTGATTAATAATTATGGACATGAATTGTGGTTGTAGTTGTATGGAATTATAAATGATGATGTATAATTGTTTGTAGTTTGAATAGCCTCATAAATGCTTTGCTTGCTGTGATTTTTATCTCACCCTTGTTTCCCCTCCCGCTGTGTGAACTTTGAGCATGCATTGGGAAGGGTAGAGTGGCACCGACCGATGCACTTGGATTAAATTTTAATGCTGAAATAAAGTCAAGCAATGTAGTCTTTGTTTAGCTATCTTTTGTCAAATGTTTCTTCTTAGTAATATTAAATTTGTGTATCGCTCATTTGGATATTATGTTATAGTTGATTATGATTATTGAATTGTTATTATTCTGTTTCCTTAGTTGTTTACGCCCGCTATACTATATCGCTTAGTAATTGTTGCTAGTTTAATTTATTTTATAAATTGGCTAATTGTTGGCGCTTTAGTAGCATCCTGTGGCATTGTGGGTCCCGGGTGCTTGGTATCGTAGAGCTGCTTTAGGTCCGTGGTACTAAATTATTAAATCGACACAACGCATGCAAGAGGATGGGATGGGTCAAGCCTTGCATTTATGCTTTTGATATGTTGTATTGATGATTTACATTATGAGATAATCTTGAATGATTATGATTTGCCCTCTGTGATCAAGTATGAGTGAGAATAGTCAATGTTAAGATGTAGATGTTGTTTGTGCCGCTTCGGCTTTTGCTAGATTATTTCACCGTTGAAGTATGGGATAGCAATGTAGTTACCTTAATTGCGGATGTTGCGGGTGAGTTTCTTAGAAAATTGCTATTATCAAGAAAGTTGATTTCGCCAACCTGGCCTATTGTAGTTAATGAATTCTTTTGAGTTTGTGGTTCCTGCAGCTGAGGGTATGCAATTGATCTCACTGCTCCTCAAAGCGCTTATTGTTTTTCCCACTAATGAGATACTTTTGCTACCGTGCTTATTGTTGACTTGAAAGGTTGGTCCTTCGTGTGAGTTTTGTCTTGTTGTGAATCATGGCTTATTGGTTCGCTTTGGTATTTTCTTTTATTAATGCAAGTTTTGAGTTGCATAACTCATTAATATGTGAAAGTCTTGGATCTATGTATTTCCTTTAGATTATTTCGTGTTGAAGTTTATTTTTCCTCTTCTTTTCTAAAATAGAGTGTTAAAACTCTTTGTGGTGTTTTGCTATGCTTATGGAAGGTGGTAATCATATAAACTAATTTGTAAGGTATGAATTAGAATGATTATTATAATTGCTTAAATTTCTATCATGTTGGATAAATCGAATTATTTTTGTCTCTAGTAATTAATCCGATCGCTTGGAATTATTAAGTAAGGAGGTGTTGTTGAATATTGCCTTGGTAATATTAATCTTTAATATGTCCTTTACTAGATACTTTATGAGCATGTACAATTGTTAGTTCCATCTATCTTTCATCATGCTAAATTGTTGAAACATGTATAAAGAAGTAGATGAAGGTTGATGTATTGACTAGTAGAATCTTGTCTTACAAAGTCGGTATTATTGAAGTTTGAAGATATTTAGTTCTAATTGCTGAACATAAGATGAAATATTGAATCTATGCTCATGATTGTTTGATGATTGTAAACGGAGTTAGGATTATGAATGTTGTTGTGATACAATAATAATCAATTATTGCCTCGTAATGACTATAGTACAATCAATTTGTGCTAAATTACGCTTGAGCATCAATAAGAATTGAATATATAAAATCTAGTAAGAGATTTATACTAGCATGTTTTGTGAGATTGTCATGTTCTAGTGCATCACCGTTTAAGAGCTTTGTTCTATTATATGGCTTGTGCACTAGATTTTCCTAGATTAAGTAGTTGCAATCTTTGTAGGACCGAAATGGCGACAAAGCGGGGGGTGAATGTTGTTCTCTTGAAAATCGCCCCTGAGGATTCGTAAAAATTAATTCTGCTAAAAACTGGAACGCATGCGATACTAACAAATTCAGCATAAATCAGAGAGTAATCAATAAAATTTCAGCTGAAAATAATGCCGCTTGATCTACATGCAAAAATGGTCAAAGATCAGAAAAGAATAAAAAGAAAAGATCCGAAAGCATGCAAAGAGAAAAGGAGTAAACCGAAGGCACAAAGTCATGCAAATAGATTGAACAGTCAGCAGCTTTTGAACCGAAAGGAAAACAAGAAGATATGCGTAAACCAGACCAAAGAGAATACGGCTAACTGAGAAAACAGATTGAAAGAAAGCAAACGGGAAAGCAACAGAAAGAAGATGGGAACAGTAATTACTTTTCAGTTGGAAACAAACAACACAAAAGCAGAATTAACCAGAGATTCTTTTCTGAAATCCAACAGAAAAAGAAAGCAAAAAGAAAAGCAAAAAGGGCCACAAAAAAGAATAGGTTGGAGACTGCAGCAAAAGAAGGAAATTAGCTCTAGAGAAATGCAACCTGAAGTAGAGAATGGATGATAGCATACCGCTATTGATTAGCGTGAGAAAATGCCGATGTAAACAACCTGAAATGGGACAAGCCGCCGTATTGTCAAGATGAAATGAAACCGTAAGGTCGGATCGAATCGCGAATCGATCAACATCGCAGATCACCGAAACAAAAATAGACAATACTTGGCTCATTTTTAGTTCTTGTCTCGTGAACAAGTCAAGAAAGAACAAATGCAATGAACATGATGAAGACAGAGGCTCAAAACTAAAAGATCTCTTGAAAATCAAAGGATTGCTTCACTGATTTGTTCTTGCAGAAAAGCATCAAACCCTTTCCCGAAAATGGTAATCACTGAGAGGAAGAAATAGAGCAACGGAAAGATCAACCTGAAGAGCTTCTTCTCAGTTAACTTTCTCTAAATAATCAGCAAAAAGACTCCAACCCTGTCAGCCGAACACACTAAAATATGGAAATAACAGAACCTAAAGAAGAAGGACCAAATAGCAATACTTGATAAGAGATACAATAGATAACACGTGCAAACACAATCTCACTAACCATCTCACATAGACATGGAGAGAAACAACCATGAAACTCTAACACCCATTCTCTCCCTCTCAATCCTCAAGAACACCAAGAGCCTCACATGTTTCTTGGGAGGGAACACACACACAAAAGGGATGAATAAACTCTAAAACCTTTAAAATCCTTTGTGTTCCTCAAAGAGGTATGCAGCCCCCAAGACCTATTTATAGCCCTTGGTTAACGGGTCTCCAACCCGCTACGCCGGCTAAACCCTAACGGAGCCCGCTCCCACTTGTGCAGCCTCACGAAATCACCATTTCGCCCTCCGCACCTTCCGGAAGCTTGCCGCCCTTGTCGTCCATGACTTGCAACCACATCGAATCTCCGCTGCCTCGACACATCCGGACTGCTCGACCTCGACACCGCCTCGTGTCTAGTCCGGCCACCGTGTCTCACCACGACTCCGCCGACGCCATGCAACAACATAGACAAGAAACACATCAAATAGTACCGCCCACATATGAAAGAATAATAACATCGCAAACATGTCGAATCATCGAATATGCATCCTAATCCCATCACTACCGTAGAAGTAGTCCGCATGTGGGAGGAGAGAGTTATAGCAAGTGGTTCTAAAATACCTCCCCCACGCTGTGTGCAAATGAGCACGAGGAACTCACGCGCGGCGGATGGCTGCTTGGAATGCACAACCCGGTGGCTTTGTGTTGGTAGCCGCACACGTGGATGTGGTGAAGGCGGCAATGAGGATAACCACAACGAGGAGAATAGCCATGATCTCTCGTGACTCGGCCTCGCAAGTGGCAACCGCAATTGAAATGGATGGATTTAGTCATGCTCCACATCTTTACGCCAAGGGAGGTGTTGATTTTGACCAATTTATATAGAGCAAGTTCTTCTATTCTAGCCATACAACATGTGTTGTTATTATTAGAAATCTCCTTCTGTGAGCGAGGTTCATTGATCCTTTCTCCTATGGTTCTGGCGCAATCACTAATGCATGCATATATCGCTTTCCTTCCATCCACAGCCCTTCACCGCTAGTATTTTGGTATCATCACCGATACAATGTACCACCCCTTTTAAAATTATTTGGCACTATCTTGGAAAATGTCGAAAATCATGGGAAACCGCTCAAAATGTCGCATTGGTTGTAACGCCCAGAAGAAGAAGGATGGCACAATTTAGGATGTGTGGATTACGCATGTTAAATGAAGTAACCATCAAGAATAAATACCCCATTCCGTGATCGATGATCTATTTGACCAACTTGGTGGAGCCACCATCTTCACCAAAATAGATCTCGAGATCGGGTTACCACCATTGAAAATTAGGGTTGAGGATATACCCAAGACGACTTTTACCACTAGATATGGGTTGTAATGTAGGAAGGTCTATTGTAATACCCTCATGATACAGAGCAACAACCCGAGCTATACAAGGAATTGATGGCTTTGAATTTGGAAATAGTGGAAGAAGGCACCTTAGCAAGAATGGAATTGCAACCAAGCATAGAAGAAAGGATTATCTCCAAGACAACAAGAAGACCCAACCACTTTGAGGTTGAAAAGATCAATGAAGCCGGATGTAACACCCTCACCAAACAATGACCAAATGCTACCATCTTCTAGCTAAAAATAAAACTTCTAACATTTAATCCAACATAATTAAACACAGCTTAACTAAACAATGCTTATTTAAAAATCGATAAACAGAACAGCTTCTAGTTCCATAATAAACAATGAAACGATAACAAATAGTTCTAATCATTATTACAATTAAACTGATGAATGATAAAAGAACCAATTGTTAACCAACCAAAGAAGCTAATAAAGACCGGCCTTTATTTATTAATGAAGGAATTGTGCACGTGAATCTGAGCTAGCCATTCAAGTCCCCATGTATGCCGATCTCACATTGGTACCTAAAATAAACAAACAACAACAAGGGTGAGTCCAACGATCTCAGCAAGTATAATCGAAACAAATGTAAGCATGAATATTAACTCGTTAAACATATTACATATGAATTTCATGCTATGCATTATGATCAAAAGTCTATTCTCTCTTCGTGCATTTTACTGTAGACGCGGAGTGAGCATCCGTCAATGCCACTCCATGCCTGCACTGCAGGCTGTGTGGATCAATTGCCCACACCCTACAAGTGTGGGGATCTCACGCTGATCACCATGTGACCAAGACTTCAATACTCAACAGATGCATATATGTGAATGTATCAACAAGATAAAACAGTATTCAACATACTATGCATCAATTCCATCTCAAATAAATGCTTTAATGTAAACCCAACATTCATAGCATTAACAACTCATAACTTTATGAAATTCACAAGTAAAGCAAACATAACTCAAACATCACTCATATCATCCAAATCATCAAATCACATAGATTTAAACATAGCAAGGTTATACTTGCCTCAACCAAGACAACGAAGAACGAAAGCGTAAGGCGAAACCCCTAATCCGCTCTTCTCCTGAATAATTAATTAATAATTACTAAAATAACAGTAATGGGTTTCTAGATACAACATAACAGCAACCCCAAATTCCCCAACAATTTATCTCAATCGAACTCCCCAATTCCTCGGCCAAATCTGCTCAACCACGTACAACCGACTTCAAAAATCCATAACTTAGTACGAACCAAATTAAGCGTTTTAGACTCTATGGAAAGATAATTAAATTATATAAATAAACTTAGTTGGGAAGACTCTCTGATTCTGCCATTTTATACCCGATCCAACCGTTTTCCACAGCCTGTATCCGTCTCTGGACAGCACACTAAAAGCGTCAGAACTTCCACCCAAACTCGAATCCGAACTTTACCTCTCCGAAAGCCTGTATCCCAATTTGAAGGACTCCTGATTCGCACAATTCCGCCTCACAAACCGATCTACTAAAATCTGTCCAGTAAACTACCCCGATCTCAGTACAGTCGCACTAGAAAATTTATAACTTTGCTACACAGATCCAAATAATATGTTCTTGTACTCCCTGAAAGATCATCAAACCCTACAACTTTCTAGAAGGGGTCCAGACCTGAATCCGACGAAACTAGATCAAAACCACCGAGGAACAACTACTGTCCCAGCAGCCCGTAAAACCGACGAATCACTCGATTAAAACCAATCTAGAGACTAGCAGGGATTACCCTTGACGACACGACGATCGAACACGCCGACGAACACGACGAATACGGCGATGAACACGCCGCTCCTCCTCCTCTCCTTCCTGGATCCACGCCAGTACAGCGATGATTTAGCGACGAGCACCGGGCCAAGACCGGGAGGAGACGACGACGGAAGGCGACGACGCAGCGACGAGACCGAGACGACACCGGCACAAGAAGCGAAGGGATGACGACGCTGCACGGCTGGAGACTCAAGCAGCAGGGCTGCGCAGGACGATTTGGCATGTCACAGCATGCCTAGGCGGCTAGGAGGCCGGCCTTGGGGCAGGGGGCCAAGTGCTTTGGGGCTTGGGGTAGGGCTTGGGGTTGGGGAGGGCTGCCTAGGTTTTAGAACAACTCCCTCTCCTCTTGGGCCAAGAAAATCCCACCGGCCAAGGCCTAGGCCCGTGTTGTCCTAATTTTCCGTAAAACCCTCAAATCTTTATTAAATTTAATCTTTCACTAAAGCCCTCTCTATTAATTAAACAATTAATTAAATATTTTCCGGTATTACATTCTACCCTTAAATGAATTCGACCGAATTCTATCTCGCAAACACAATGAAAATCAAACAACCAACTAGCAAAACACGCACCGACGTGAACAACGCCGCTATCGCCGCAGCATGCGAGACTCAACTCCCAAGTTGCCTCCCTCTCGGCCTCGTCAGTAACCAAAGCACTTTGACAAACTGCAAAGTCTTGTTTCTCAACACTTTTTCTGACCTTTCCAGAATCCGCACCGCCCGACTCAAAGGACAAATCTTGCTCAATAATCAAAGGTTCTAGAGCGATGTGAACTTCGGGTCTCGCAAGAACTTTCGCAACATGGACACGTGAAACACGTTATGCACTCCGCGATAGCCTCGTGAAGATCCAAACGTAGAGGCCAACTTCCCAATCCGCTAGTATGGTGAAAGGTCCAACGCACCTCTGCTAAGCTTCCCTTGGTACCTAACCTCACCACACCCTTGGTAGGAGATACTCAAGAGCACCGATCTCCCACCGCAAACCCAAGTCCCTCCTTCACATCAAGATAACTCTTCGCCTACTCCGGCACCAACAAATTCTGCCTTACCAAAGCCACCCTCTCAACGGTCTTCGACCCAATCTGTCCTAAGATCGCCGCCCCCACCGCCTCAAAGAAAGGGGCGACACACTCACGACCATACAAGACTTCAAATGGAACTGCTGATACTTGAGTGGTAATCATATTATAGGCAAACTCGCCGTGGGTAATTGATCCTCCTATTTCCCTTCCAAGACAAAGACACAAGATCTCAACATGTCCTCCAAAGTCCGAATGGTCCGCCTAACTGCCCATCTGTTCTCATGGTGAAAAGTCGGTTTCAACGGTTGAGTGCCCAAAGCACTGCAAACTCTCCCAAAACTTGAAACAAACTTGGCATCTCGGCTGAAATTATGGTTTTAGGCACACCATGGAGCCTCACAATTTCGAACATAAATAGGAGCCGGATCACTTCTTGAGTTGGTTGTACGGATAGGAATGAAGTGCTACGACCATCGAACCGATCCACAACAACCCAAATCGTGTCTCTGCCCCTCGCCACCAAGGCAACGCGACCACAAAATCCATAGAAATATCATCCCACGGCCACTGAGGAACCCGGCTGGCCTCTTATGTTCAGCTTTCACTTGCTGACAAATACCGCACGAGGCCACATAATTGGCTATATCCACCTTCATCCTCTTCCACCAGAAATTTGCTTTCAAATCACGGTCATCTTGGTCTCCTGATGAACCAGATATGGAGTGCGATGAGCTTCTCTCAAATGTCATTCTTAACCTCCGTCATGCACGCATAAACGCCTTTTAAAGCGCAATGCACCGACATATCCAAACTGAAATCCCTTCTTTTCCCATCTCCAACCGTTTACAACCCTCTCAAGCAATTGATCGATCACCAGCCTCCCTTTCCCGCCTTCGTATAGCCGACTCTGGGATCAACTAGGTCTCCACTGGCCATACCCGACAGCGATGAGATATCCCATACATCAAAATCAGCAATCAAACAATCGAGGGTAGCAGCGCGCCTTATGACTCGAGCATCGCCACTACATTGGCCTTGCGGTGATCTTGAATGGTTAGATCATAATCTTTGATCAACTCTAACCATCTGTACTCGCCTCAAATTTAGGTCCTTCGGGTAAAATGTACTTGAGACTCTTGTGACTCCAAACACGCCACAAGTCTCACCGCATGATAGTGCCTCCAAAGCTTCAATGCAAACACTGTTGGTGATATGCCGTAGAGGCAACATGGAGATGTTGAATATATCACATACTATGTTTATGATACATTGCTTTGTTCCTTGAAATAGACATTATCATTATTGATCAATGAGTATGTGACTTATTCATGAGACTCTTAATGCCAAAATGTTGCTATTTCTAAATGATCCCCGATTATATTTCATATGAGGAACAAATATGATTCAAAGATCAAGATATGTATTGATTGATGATCATGTCTCATGGATCATGGTATGGAGATACCAAATCAATAATATGGACATGTGTTAGTGAACATATGTTGGATAGACCCGCCATGAGACACCGCAGAGATTCCATGTGTCATCGTTGGTCTCAAGTAGTGTTTATGTGGAATCCTTAGACTTGAGATCATCATGGTTCCCAAAGATGTAGTAGCTTACTTTGGGACTACTAAACACTACTCCAGAATCGGGTAGTCATAAAAGTAGTCTTTGGGTTTGCCATGAAACATGTAGTGGGATGTGAATGATCAAGATAGAATTTGCCCCTCCTTATGGGAGAGATATCTCTGCCTCGATGTAATGGATTATGAAAGTGCATGGCCATGCCAAGGTGATTGAGGAGTCAATCACGAGTTTATAATCCATCACGGAATCGAGAGAGTGATTGAGCTATTAAGAGGATGACACAGTCTCGCCTTGAGCTTAATCTATATCGTGAGGCAAAGGGTTTAGTACATGAGAACATTACAGTTCACCGATATGATCTTTTACGTATACTTTGGGGTTAATATGTCTTACTAGAGGCGCTATTAACACGGTGACCGAAAGGTGTTTCGGTCGCGACCAAGTATACGTGAACCTGCTGTGGTCGCACACTTAACGGGTTGGAACACTAATTCGAATGTGATTCGGATATGGGCTCAATTCGGATAGAGATCCGGATAGACTCCTATTGGGCCTCGGTCCCACGAGGCCCAAGTGAGGAGGTCTATATATATGGAGGCGAGGGCTGAGGGAACACACCGATAATCCCGAGCTAATCCGTAGCCGCCACCTCCGAGCCAAACCCTAGCCGCTCATGAGTGCCGGTACACTCGCGATCGGCGCCCAATTTGGACGTGTGGATACCCGTGAGGAGGCGCCGCTGCGGCGTTGATCGGCATCAACAACCTCTGATTAGATCTGCTCGTGGTGGTTGATCGCGCGAGGAGACGATCGGTCGGACGATCGACTACTTCCACTACTACTGACGACGCCGTGGTTGGATCGGCTTCTCCAACTCTTCTTCACGCTGCTAAGGCCTAGTGGTAACGATCTATGATCCTTCCTTAAGCATGATGTTCTTGTGTGCGGTAGAAAATTTTGTTTCGCTATCGTAGCCTACCGCGATCCATTAGTGGTATCGAGCCATCTTGCTTAGTTTGCGATCCGGATAGATTGTTATAGAAACACATTCATGTCGTAGGTAGAATATGTTCTACGCTTAACTTGTTTTTGCGTGGAATGATGTGAATGGTATGGCATTGATGCATGTGTTTTGGCGGTCTGTGTCGATTAATCACAAATGCCGGTTGAGGTCGTTTTTAATTGTATAACGACCACGTGTCAACTTGTGATGCTTGAGCTCCCATGTAATTCATTTGCTACCTATTAGTTGTAATAGTTTAGTTCTTTGCTATGGAGGCTTCAAGCATGATGACAAAGAGGACAAGAAGTGTGGCGAAGAGTATCACCGTGGAACCATGGCGATGGCAACCACTACGATACAAAATGCCATACCATTCAAAGATAATGTGATTATATGCATGTGATGTTTATTTCTTGTCATACTATTCTTTCATGCCATACCAACTATGGGTTAGTTTTTCATGATAGAATAGCTTCTCTCAAGAAAAATTAAGAATTTGTTTTGATGCCCTTCCAATTGTCGCCTTATAAGAATCATGATCATTGTTTGGTAGGTCCGCCAAAGCAAAGTACCATCAACTATCTTGATCTAATAGGGTGGATGTTGGACATCCACATGCATAGTATTGGTTTACTTGACAAGGCTATCAAATTAGATTTGGGCCTTGGGGCATGGTGTTGGGAGCCGGGCATTGGATGCCACCCAACAAACAAGAGTCACATAAGATGTGATTAGCAAGTGTTGCTTACCCTCGTCACTAGGTTTCTAGCAAGGATGCCAAAGCTCACTAGAACTTAGATGAACATGGATCTTGACCACTATATGTCGTTAGAGGGAAGACGATTACAAAACATATAGTGGGAGTATTTTGTTAAATTGTTTAATGGAAGATCAAACATGAACATAGTGCTAAACTTTGCATATTCTTTGTTGTAGATCATGTCAACTAATGCCGCATCCAGTTCTTTTAATTTGCGATCTATTCTTGAGAAAGAAAACTCAATGGAACGAACTTTTTGGATTGGTATCGCAACCTCGAGAATTGTTCTCAAGCAAGAGCGCAAGGAGCATGTCCTTGAGTCTCCTTATCCCGATGACTTGCCCGATAATGCTACCGTGGTCGCAGATGAAAGCTTATGAGAAGCAAACGAATGATTACCTTGATGTGAGTCGTCTCATGCTTGCCACAATGTCCTCTCGAGCTTCGTAGCAATATGAGAACACAGATGCCTACAATATCATTGTGGGGTTATGGTATGTTTGAGAACCAAGCAAGGGCCGAGAGGTTCAACACTTCAAAGTCCTTGTTTGGCGTGTGTTGCGTAAGGAATCCTCACACCCTCATGTGATTAAGATGATTGGCTACATTGAGAGTCCGAAAAGCTTGGTTTTCCCTTAGCCAAGAGTTGGCTACGATGTGATTCTTCACCGCTCCCCGAGCTTTGAGCCATTCATTCGAACTATCACATGAACAACATGGACAAGACCTTGGCCGAGTTGCATGGGATGCTAAAATCAGCCGAGGAAAGCATTAAGAAAAGCAACCATCATGTGATGATGATGCAGAAGGCAAGGGCAAGCCCTATGTAAAGAAAGGCGCTATCAAAAGAAAGTTAGCTCCGATGAGATCGCGAAGCGTTCTAAGGCCAAGCAAGTCAAGAAGGGTCCTCGCTCTGATGCGCATTGCTACCATCAGAAGCAATCAGACATTGAAAAGGAACCGCCCAAAGTACTTGGAGGATCTTGAGAAAAAGAAGGAAGTACGACCGCTCCGGTATAAATGTTATAGAAATCAATCTTGCTACTTCATCTACCGATTCTTGGGTATTTGATACCTGGATCGGTTGCTCACATTTGCAAATCGTTGCGGGGCTAAGAAGAAGTAGAAGTTTGAGGAGGAGCCGAAGTGGATCTTCTGGCAATGGAGCAAAAGTTGCTGCGGTGGTTGCTGGCACCATGCCATTGTCTTTACCTTCGATTAGTTTTGGAATTGAATAATTGTTATTGTGTTCCATCTCTTCAAGAACATTATTTCGCCTCATGTTTAAAGCTAAAGGTTATGACTTTAGATCTGTGAACAATGGTTGTTCTCTTTATTTCAAAGATATGTTCTATTGTCATACTCCATTGGTGAATGGGTTATGTTTTCTTACTCTTGAAGAGTCATCGGTCTATAACATTAATACAAAGAGGCAACGATCGAATGATTTGAATCCCACGTTTATTTGGCACCGCCGCTTAGGTCACATAAATGAGAAACGCATGGAGAAGCTCCATAGAGATGGTATTCGCACTCATTTGATTTTGAATCATTTGAGACATGCGAATCTTGTTTACTTGGCAAGATGACAAAAGCACCTTTCATAGGTCAAGGTGAGCGGGCAAGTGACTTATTGGCACTGTGACATTCGATGTATGTGGACCAATGAGCTCAATGACCAGGTGGTTTTCGCATGCTTCATAACTTTTATCGATGACTTTAGTAGATATGGATATATCTACCTCATGAAGATAAGTCTGAATCCTTTGAAAAGTTCAAAGAATTCCAAAATGAAGTGCAAAATCATTTAGGCAAGACAATCAAGTTTCTACGATCCGATCGTGGAGGCGAGTATTTGAGCCATGAGTTTGGTAATCATCTCAAGGATTGTGGAATTGTTCCACAATTGACTCCGCCCGAACACCTCAATGGAATGGGGTATTCGAACGGAGAAATCGCACCTTATTAGATATGGTGCGCCCATGATGAGCCACGGTCATCTTCCGTTGTCTTTTGGGTACGCTCTTGAAATGATTCGCGCCACACTAAATGAGTTCCATCAAAATCGTGAGAAAAGACACCATATGAGATGTGGACGGACAACGCCCCAGCTTGTCTTTTCTTAAGATTTGGGGATGTGAGACTTATGTAAAACGTTTACAACTGATAAGCTCAGTCCCAATCGATAAATGCTTCTTTATCGGGTATCCTAAGGAAACAAAAGGATATTACTTCTATAATCAAGAAGAAGGCAAAGTGTTTGTCGCCCAAGATGGTGTCTTCTTAGAGAAAGAGTTTCTCTCAAGAAGGGATAGTGGGAGCATGGTGCAACTTGAAGAAATTCGAGAAACACCTAAAAACGTTTCAGCCCTGAGCAGTAACCACAACAGATGAACAAACCTGTTGAAGAACCCGCTGTGGGACACACCGGCACCACGTAGGTCGAGAGGTCACGCTGCACCGAGAGGTACATGTTCTTGACTACTCAACAACGGGACATATTGTTGTTAGACAACGATGAGCCTAAGACCTATGAAGAAGCGATGATGGGACCGACTCGAGAAATGGCTTGAAGCCATGAGATCCAAATTGAATCCATGCATGCAATCAAGTTTGGAACTTGGTTGATCCACCGATGGTGTTAAAACCATTGAGTGCAAATGGGTTTTCAAGAAAAGATAGACATAGATGGAAATGTTCACATCTATAAAGCGCGATTGGTGCCAAAGGTTTCAAACAAATTCAAGGTGTTGATTATGATGAAACTTTTCGCCGCCGCAATGCTAAAGTCTATTCGGATCATTCTAGCGATTGCTGCTATTTCGACTATGAAATATGGCAAATGGATGTCAAAACGACTTTCCTTAATGGAAATCGAGTGAGGATGTGTTACATGACACACCCACGTGTTTTGTCGATCCGTTAATCGCCTAGAAAGATATGTGTCGCAAAGATCCATTTATGGATTAAAGCAGCATCTCTGAGTTGGAACATTCGCTTTGATGAAGTAATCAAAGGGTTTGGTTTCATCAAGAATGAAGAAGAGCCTTGTGTTTACAAAAGGCTAGTGGGAGCGCACTTGTGTTTCACGGTCTTATATGTGGATGACATATTATTGATCGAAATGACATTCTATGTTTCGAATCATAAGTCTTCATTGAAAAGTAGTTTCTCTATGAAAGACTTAGGAGAGGCTACATATTTCGAGCATCAAGATCTATAGAGATAGATCAAAAGGTCGATTGGATTAAGCCAAGATACGCATATTGACAAGGTGTTGAAAAGGTTCAACATGCAGATTCCAAGAAAGGCTTCCTACCTATGTCACATGGTATAAATCTTAGCAAGAATCGGTGTCCTAGTACACCGATGAGCGGATAAAATGAATGCGATTCCATATGCTTCACTATTGGATCCATTATGTATGCCATGCTTTGTACACGTCCGGATGTCTCGTATGCTTTAAGTGCTACGAGTAGATACTCACGATCCGGTGAAAGTCATCGATTACCGTAAAGAACATCTTGAAGTACTTGAGAAGAACTAAAGATGTGTTCCTCGCCTATGGGTGAGGAAGAGCTCATGTAAATGGTTACACCGATGCTAGCTTCCAAACCGACAAAGATGATTTTAGATCGCAACTGGATTTGTGTTCGCATCGAATGGCGGCAAAGGAGTGGAAGAGTTCCAAGCAAGAGACTGTTGCCGATTCTACAATGAGCCAGAGTACATAGCGGCTCAAGTCGCTAAAGAGGCCGTTGGATCAAGAAATTTGTTTCGAGCTTGGTGTGATGGTTAGTGCCTCCACCCCAATGGACCTCATTGTGACAACAAAAGGGAGCCATTGCGCAAGCCAAGGAGCCTAGATCGCACAGTCCAAGCACATTCTACGGCGATTTCATCTCATCCGCGAGATTGTGAGAGAGGCGATGTTAAGATATGCAAAGTACACACAGATTTGAACATTGCGCATCCGTTGACAAAGCCGCCCCGCCCAAAGCATGAGGCTCACACTAGGGCAATGGGTATTAGATACCTACATGGTTGACTCTAGTGCAAGTGGGAGATTGGTGATATGCCCTAGAGGCAACATGGAGATGTTGAATATATCACATACTATGTTTATGATACATTTTGGTTGGTTACGATAGGAATGAAGTGACCGACCATCGAACCGATCCAAACAACCCAAACGTGTCCTGCCCTCGCCACCAAGGCAACGCGACCACAAAATCCATAGAAATATCATCCCACCCATCGAGGAACCCGTGGCCTCTTATGTTCAGCTTTCACTTGTCGACAAATACCGACGAGGCCACATAATTGGCTATATCCACCTTCATCCTCTTCCACCGTAAATTTTGCTTTCAAATCACGTACATCTTGGTCTCTCCTGATGAATCAGATATGGAGTGCGATGAGCTTCTCAAATGTCATTCTTAACCTCCGTCACAAGACGATAAACGCCTTTAAAGCGCAATGCACCGACATATCCAAACGAAATCCCTTCTTTTCCCATCTCCAACCGCTTTACAACCCTCTCAAGCAATTGATCGATCACGCCTCCCGACTCGCCCGTATAGCCGACTCGGATCAACTAGGTCTCCACTGGCCATACCCGTAAAGAAGATATCCCATACATCAAAATCAGCAATCAAACAATCGAGGTAGCAGCCGCCTATGACTTGAGCATCGGCCACTACATTGGCCTTGCTGTAGTGATACTGAATGGTTAGATCACAATCTTTGATCAACTCTAACCATCTCGCTCGCCTCAAATTTAGGTCCTTCGGTAAAAATGTACTTGAGACTCTTGTGACTCAGAACACGCCACAAGTCTCACCGCATGATAGTGCCTCCAAAGCTTCAATGCAAACACTGCGTGATATGTCAGAGGCAACATGAGATGTTGAATATATCACATACTATGTTTATGATACATTGCTTTGTTCCTTGAAATAGACATTATCATTATTGATCAATGAGTATGTGACTTATTCATGAGACTCTTAATGCCAAAATGTTGCTATTTCTAAATGATCCCGATTATATTTCATATGAGGAACAAATATGATTCAAAGATCAAGATATGTATTGATTGATGATCATGTCTCATGGATCATGGTATGGAGATACCAAATCAATAATATGGACATGTGTTAGTGAACATATGTTGGATAGACCCGCCATGAGACACGCAGATTCCATGTGTCATCGCTGGTCTCAAGTAGTGTTTATGTGGAATCCTTAGACTTGAGATCATCATGGTTCCCAAAGATGCGTAGAGCTTACTTTGGGACTACTAAACACTACTCCAGAATCGGGTAGTCATAAAAGTAGTCTTTGGTTTGCATGAAACATGTAGTGGGATGTGAATGATCAAGATAGAATTTGCCCCTCCTTATGGGAGAGATATCTCGGCCCCTCGATGTAATGGATTATGAAAGTGCATGGCCATGCCAAGGTGATTGAGGAGTCAATCACGAGTTTATAATCCATCACTAATCGAGAGAGTGATTGAGCTATTAAGAGGATGACACAGTCTCGCCTTGAGCTTAATCTATATCGTGAGGCAAAGGGTTTAGTACATGAGAACATTCGTTCAACCGATATGATCTTTTACGATACTTTGGGGTTAATATGTCTTACTAGAGGCGCTATTAACACGGTGACCGAAAGGTGTTTCGGTCGCGACCAAGTATACGTGAACCTGCTGTGGTCGCACACTTAACGGGTTGGAACACTAATTCGAATGTGATTCGGATATGGGCTCAATTGATAGAGATCCGGATAGACTCCTATTGGGCCTCGTCCACGAGGCCCAAGTGAGGAGGTCTATATATGGAGGCGAGGGCTGAGGAACACACCGATAATCCCGAGCTAATCCGTAGCCGCCACCTCCGAGCCAAACCCAGCCGCCTGAGTGCCGGTACACTCGCGATCGCGCCCAAATTTCCGGACGGTGGATACCGTGAGGCGCCGCTTGGCGTTGATCGGCATCAACAACCTACGATTAGATCCGCTGGTGTGGTTGATCGCGGAGGAGACGACGGTTCGGACGATCGACTACTTCCACTACTACTCGACGCGCATGCGGTTGGATCGGCCCAACTCTTCTTCACGCACAAGGCCTAGTGGTAACGATCTATGATCCTTCCTTAGCATGATGTTCTTGTGGGTAGAAAATTTTGTTTTCGCTATCGTAGCCTACCGCGATCCATTAGTGGTATCGAGCCATCTTGCTTAGTTTGCGATCCGGATAGATTGTTATAGAAACACATTCATGTCGTATGTAGAATATGTTCTACGCTTAACTTGTTTTTGCGTGAATGATGTGAATGGTATGGCATTGATGCATGTGTGTTTGGCGTCTGTGTCGATTAATCACAACCGTTGAGGTCGTTTTAATTGTATAACCACCTGGTGTCAACTTGTGATGCTTGAGCTCCCATGTAATTCATTTGCTACCTATTAGTTGTAATAGTTTAGTTCTTTGCTATGGAGGCTTCAAGCATGATGACAAAGAGGACAAGAAGGTGGCGAAGAGTATCACCGTGGAACCATGGCGATGGCAACCACTACGATACAAAATGCCATACCATCACAAGATAATGTGATTATATGCATGTGATGTTTATTTCTTGTCATACTATTCTTTCATGCCATACCAACTATGGGTTAGTTTTTCATGATAGAATAGCTCTCTCAAGAAAAATTAAGAATTTGTTTTGATGCCCTTCCAATTGTCGCCTTATAAGAATCATGATCATTGTTTGGTAGGTCCCAAAGCAAAGTACCATCAACTATCTTGATCTAATAGGGTGGATGTTGGACATCCACATGCATAGTATTGGTTTACTTGACAAGGCTATCAAATTAGATTTGGGCCTTGGGGCATGGTGTTGGGAGCCAGGCATTGGATGCCACCCAACAAACAAGAGTCACATAAGATGTGATTAGCAAGTGTTGCTTACCCTACGCACTAGGTTTCTAGCAAGGATGCCAAAGCTCACTAGAACTTAGATGAACATGGATCTTGACCACATATGTCGTTAGAGGGAAGACGATTACAAAACATATAGTGGAGTATCTTTTGTTAAATTGTTTAATGGAAGATCAAACATGAACATAGTGCTAAACTTTGCATATTCTTTGTTGTAGATCATGTCAACTAATGCCGATCCGCTTCTTTAATTTGCGATCTATTCTTGAGAAAGAAAAACTCAATGGAACGAACTTTTGGATTGGTATCGAACCTGGAATTGTTCTCCAAAGGGCAAAGTATATGGTTATTTAATAATTATGAACATAACTTGTAATTATGGATGTTTGGAATTATAATGATGATGTTTAAATTGTTTGTAGTTTGAATAACTTGTTAAACAGGTTGCTTCTGAGATTTTATCTCACTCTTGCTTCCCCTCTGGTGGACTTTGAGCATGCATTGGGAAGGGTAGGCGGCCTTACAGATGCACTGTATTATAATCTTAATGCTGAAATAAAGTTGAAGAAATCTAGTCCTTGTTTAGCTAACCTATTAACAAATGTTCCTTCTTAGTAATATTAAATTTGTGTCTGTCCTACGGATAATTTGTTATAGTTGATTATGATTATTAATTGTTATTATTCATTTTTTCCTTAGTTGTTTATGTACCTTATACAATCTTGCTTAGTATTGTTGCGGGTTATTTTATTTTGTAAAGCTGGCTAGTTGTAAATAGCATTAGTAGCATCCCAAGGCATGTGGGTCTGAGGGTGTTGTGAGTCTGTGATGTCCTAGAGATTGTTAGTGTGTAATTTGTATCATTGTTACATTCTCTAGGTATAATGTGCTACATGTCGACAATTAATAATAAGATATAATTTTCTCGGAGATGAGGAGTCATTAACATCATAATTTCGTGTAAGTGTGAGTTTATTTAAGTCTATTTGTGGATGTTGGTTGTAAGATTTGCTGATTAAGCACTTACATGAGGTAGATACAGGCGGCTAGATGCAATGTTTATCATGTTAAACCAAACTAATGAACTACTGTGAATATATATATACTTGATTTAGTTGTATTATACTCTTATTATCCCAAGGAAGAGTACTTGTATTATTGACCAAAGCTTGCTATCTTAGTCTCGCTATAATTTATTGCTTTTGTTGCAAATAAATCTAGCGAACTTTGATGGAGAACATCTTAGCCGGTGATAGAACTTGAGTTAGTTATATGCTTGAAAACAATCAAGAACCTCATAATATACCAAATTATCATTGCGGAAAATTCTTTTCTCGCTCGATCGATGATGTGTCAGTCATAGGTCGATTGATCGGAGGCATGAAACATTGAAATTGATGCGATGGTAGGGTTATTATCGAGGTACTTTAATGATTTGGATCATGTGGGATCTTCAAGTTTTTAGTTCTTCTTTGCATACTCTTGGTCGGTTTGCTTGTTGGGAAATTAAAAGCCATATTCTTGTAATTTTGTCTTGGTCGTTTGATTGTCAAGGATTATCTGGTTTGATTATCAAGGATCATTCTTCTAAGGATTGATTTCTTGTTTGTCTTTTTTCCACGAGATAGCGAGAATTTTGCATTGAGTTAGGATTACGGTACTAATTTCATGTTCATCATCTTTATGTGACATGTTACTTGGTGATGATTACTGAGAAAATGACAAGCATATGTCGAAATTTTCATGTGGATTAGGCCTAATCTTCTCTATGAGGCCTTTTGCATTATCATATATTTTTAACGTAGGTTTTAGTTTTGATGTACAAGGCTTATTGCACTATTAGTCTATCGCTCCTTTGTTGTTTGCTATGCATTTGCATTCACTATCTTCATAATTGCACTCTGAGATGGTGTGTGTTGGATGCGATCGATGCATAGTTCAAATGAACATTTGTAATGTTGATTACATTTAATGTCTTTTGCTCCTAGCGGCGACCTTGTGTGGAACTTTATCAACTATCGAAAAAATTCTAGGATGTTTGTTTAATTGCGATGTCAAAGTGATTGGTTAATATTTTACCTTTGCTTTTATTTGGGAATGGGTTTTCGATTGCTATTTAATTTTCTAAAGGACCTTGCAAATGTCTATAACTCTCCCTTGCTTTTGGGTACTTAGGTGTCCACCATAGGTGTGCGGACACATGTTATGCATTTGATTGAGCAGCGAGATACACAAGATGCTACAAAGTGGAAGAGTGTTGGCAACATCGATAGGATTTTGTGTGTATTATTTTTCTTACGTCTTACTTTTGTTATTTGGTGTCTTTTATATCTTTACTTTTGTTATTTGGTGTCTTTTATATCTGATGGTGTAATTTTCACATTCTTCTAACAATAGCGATGAACATTCCTAGATTGATTGATATGTGATTGTATAGTTGTACTTACATGCTTGCAAATGCAAAAGCCATGTCTTTTTCTCCATTTATGTCATGCTAAATTTAACCTCGGGGCTCGGGGGACTGGTGTCTGACACCCGGGTCTTGGTGAACTCGTGGGTCCTCAAAGAGGTGAGAAGAGTTCCAAAGGGTGAGCATCTGAATAAAAATTAGTATGTGCAACTATATATTGTTTGGGTATATTATTGGTTTATGCATACTACGGGCATATCATGAGGTATTGTTGTTTGTAAAGCGAAGTATTTGTATATCATGAGGTATTATTGGTTATGAAACTGAAGTTGAATGTTAGGTGTGTTACTACAGTTTTTTAAAAATTAGAACATATTTGTATGCATGTTCCAATAAATTTTATCATTCGTTAGTTTTAGAACATGTATTATGATAAAATTTTAAAATCCATAACAACGTCACGGGCATTCAACTAGTATATAGAAACATCTATTTTATTTTAAGGTAATTACATGTGGAAGAATAACGATCCAAGGATCAAATTATGTGCAAATCATTGTACCACAAGCAGTCTTAGAAAAGGCTATCGCCTATTTCAAAATTGGACATTTCATATGCTATGAATTCTTCCTAATCAACTACGACTTACGCATAAATTTGTTGAAACCTTTATAAGCAAGATTTCGGTGGATATGTTACGCATTTTGATTTCAATATATGCAAATATGTGAATTTTGGTAACAACAGACACACTCTGCTGCCAGGTGTGATCTCATCGCTTGTTCTCGCATCCATATATATTTAGGGTGAGATAAAATAATAAGATCATAATATGTAAAAGACATTAAGCATAGTTGCTTACAAATTACATGAATCATAAATGCCAAAATAAAACAAACATGGCTTAATTTCACGACACAAGTTGGAAAAATGCATTACGGGCAACAAGAATACGAAAACGATCGGTAGAAGTGGCGGTGTTTGTTCACTTTAGTATGGCTTTGAAGAGAGAATGCATACATGTCATCTTGCACTTTGGCGTCACGGTAGCTCCGCCTCAATCGCATCGGATCCATATAGCACTCGTCGAACTTCATTTGCACCTTATCGATCAATTCTTTACATCCTCTAGGTCCCTTGCTCGACTTCTTGGTTTCTCGTAGCCTCAAGGCGGCGAGGCTAATAACGCCTCTCGCCATCGGTGGCTTCTTGAACAACTAAAACACCCGTTTCGCGACCAATCATGGTCTTTGCGTCTTGTTGGCGTGGCGCATCTCTCTTCTGGGGCGTGGGCCGTAACGAGATGGCGGTGGCGGTGGGCAAGCTTGACATCACTACCGTAGAAGAATGCATGTGGGAGGAGAGGTTATAGCAGTGGTTGAATATACCCCACGGTGTTGCGTGACGAGGAGGAACTCGGCTAGCTGCGGCGGATGCTGCTGGAATACTGGCGATGGTGGCTTTGTGTTGGTAGCTGCACCGTGGATGTGGTGACGCGGCGAGGATAAACTGGCGAGTAGAACATCCATGATCTCACGTGACTCGGCCTGTGCGGGCACCAATTGAAATGGATGGTTTAGTCATGCTCCACATCTTTACGTGATGGAGGTGTTGGTTTTGACCAATTTGTATAGAGCAAGTTCTTCTATTCTAGCCATACAACATGTGTTGTTATTATTGAGAAACCTCCTTGAGGGCGAGGTTCATTGACCCTTTCTCCTATGGTTGTCTTTGTAATCACAGGATGCATAGGTCCATAGTTGTTTCCTTTCCATCCACAGTCCTTCCTTTGCTAGTATTTTGGTATCATCACGATACAATGTACCACCCGTCTTTTTAAAATTATTTGGCACTATCACGGAAAATGTCGATCATCATGAAGCTGTTCAAAATCTGCATTGGTTGTAACGTCCTAAAACTTAGTATGTTGGAAAATGTGTAAAATTTAAAACTTTTTATTGTATTTTGCTGAAATTTAGTTTCACGGCTTTGGGTGATGTTTCTCGGAAGAAAATTACGAACACTACCATGCAAAAAATATACAATTGATGAAGCCGAATAAATTAAAATTGGAATCTGAAAAAATATTCGAGAAAAGTGGCCGAAATTTACACTCAAAATCATTACATGAAACTACACTAATTAATGTAACAACCCACAAATGCAAGTATAAGCTCTTTGTGCTAGAAATAAATTAATGTTGGAATACTTTTGAGCTTTTGCTAGAAAGAAAAGTGTCCTTCTAAAAATAAAGGTTTGACAACATTTTATTCACTAAAAGCAGATCCTTACAAACTAATAAAATATTGTGGAAACATTATTGCAACATATTGCTACACCCTTTTATTTTCTGGCATTTCTCATCCTAGCCTCTCATTTTACTTGGTAAAATGATCACTAACCCCGGCTTAAAAATTTGCGGTGCCTACCCATTGGCTATCGTATCAGACTAGTGCATTCGATAGGCACATTTTGCACAACCTATCGGTGATAATGCAAGTGCTCTTCACCCATGCATTGGAGTACACTATTTTTAGCACACCCTTGATGCGGCGTCCACAGTACCTTACGAGAGGTGCTTATCTAGGTATGGCTCTGTCGGATCGGTGTGACTCCAAAACTCTGTGTTAATCACACTAATCGAGGATTAGCTAGTGCACACGGTGACAACGAGGATACATATCAAGTACAATGACAAACTTTATTTAGCGATTATAGGCACGATGGCCAAAGTTTATATCCACGGCACATAAGCCAAAATTTAAATATAACCACGAAGGAAAAGCCAAGCGGAAGAAACCCAACAAGGCTTCCCGGACAAGCAGCAGTGAGACACAACCTACTCATCACGATCCTCAGAGTCGGCATTCTCTAGCAACAAAATTAAGCAGGTGAGCACATAAAATGTACTCCACAAGTTACAGAAAATACATAATGCAAGGCGACAAGTAAAGCATATAGTGTTATTGAAATACATTTAAACGAGATACCTAGCGATTTGCCGATTTTCCTTTGGTTTTTGACGGTTACGGTTTTAAACCACCTAAATTCAAATTTTGAATCACAAAATTTATGAATTTTATGGGTTCTAGAAAGCGGATCGAATATGAATCGAATATTCGAATACGGATCTGAATCTGAATATTCTCGAATACGAATGCGAATCGAACACTCTCAAATGCGGATCGAATATTCTCGAATCTGAATCTGAATATTTTCGAATCTGAATTTTTCTTACCATATTCGTGTTTTCTCGGATATGAATATCGAATAAAGCGACTTATCAGTTACCGTTTTCCACCTACCCGTACCCCTCCCAAACCCTAGCACCCTTTATAAACCCCTCCTTGGCCCCTCTCCCGTTTTCTCCATCACCCACAAGCTGCCATCCATTGGAGGAGAAGAGGAGAAGGAGAAGAAGGAGAAGGAGAAGAAGGAAGGAGAAGAAGGGAAAGAAGAAGAAGAAGGAGGAGGAAAAAGTGGGAAATTCTTCATCGTGATAATTTTCCCCATCCCAAATCCTCTGTTTTATGGAATAATTAGGGTTCTTGGCACGGAATTTGATGAGTCAATAGATCAATTGCCCGATTAGAGATTAGGCGATGTACGTTTTTAGATTGATTCGGCGCATGTGATTATGCATGATTTGATCTAGAAAGCGGATTTTTCTTGGTCTTCGAAAGGAAGTTGTAGATTACTTCCATATGTATCTCCTATATTTTGTCAAATTTGTCTACCGAGGAATCGGGAGATCTGGTCGGTAATACCGCTGTCCGTCAGGCGGACAGATTGGTACAATACAACGGTAATCCGAGTTTAAGAATAGTAAACGAATTTTCTGGTCATGGCCATAGTTGGGAAAGTTATATATAATTTAGATATCTAGCTTCTGTATAAATTTCATAATTTTAGACCTCTGTTCTATTATTTGCAGCGTTTAATACTGCTGCCCAATCTGCGAGAACGAGTTCTTCATCTGTTTGGGCACTAAATTACTCTAGCTGTGGTTAAAATAAAAATAGGTGTTCTCCATGAAAATTGTAGGTTTTAAGTCATGAATCCAGAGAGGTATCATTTGCTTTTTGATATATTATTTTAAAGATACAAAATTGTGAAGTAGCGCTCTTGAGAAATTTATTGAATTATGGAGGCGGAGAGGAGTTTGTGTGGAGTTCGGGTTTCTAGTGATGTTTTATATTTATATCGTGCTTGTATGCTGTGGTTGTGTGCTGAGAGTTGTCTTATGGACAGGTGGTCTTGTCACAGCTCTTGATCTGTTGTGCCAACCCGTCGGATTGAGGCAAGTGAGCGTGCGGTGGTTGCTACCGTTTAACTTATTCCTTCTACTTGCAATCTACATTATTATCTTAATTTGATACATAATGCTATGATTGCATGATATTTAATTATAGAGATGATGGCAAATTTTATCCATTGATATGTTGATATTATGCTAGTAGACATGTGGAATTCTTGCTTAATGTTATAATGCGGACATAAAAATAACATAAGGTAGATGTGGATATGTTGAGAGCATGATAACTCCTTGTGGATGAATTAATGTGATTAATGAATTATCATATCTTTCATGTCATTTGCATATGTTGATGTATGCCTTAGCGCGATCGTCTTAAATCTGACAACGTATATTACTGTGTCTGATGCACCTCTTTGGGCATGTCGTATATGTGTGTCGATGAACTACAATTCCTGCCCTGGCAAGAGTGATGTGGAGCATAGCATGAAGCATTCATATGCATTGCATTGTGGAAAGATCATTTGCATACATATGCAACATATTGTGGTGATGTTATTTTGTGGAATATACAACTTTCTTGTTGTAATGTGGAATTGGCTCATGTGAGCTATTTGTGGTATGAAGATTGTGGATGTGGTCATGGTTTGGGATTCGTCTCTTAGAAAAATTGCTATTATCGATAAGTTGATTTGACCAATTCTTGGCCTATGTGATTGATAATTTCTTTTGAGTTTGTGGTTCTTGAGTTGAGGGTTTGCAATTTAATGAGAGATTTATACTAGCATGTTTGGGTGAGATTGCCATGTTCTAGTATCATCTTTTTAAGAGTTTTGTTTTAATATGGTGACTTATGCACTAGATTTTCCCTAGATCAAGTAGGTGCAATCTTATTTAGATAATAGAAACATGATGAAGTGATTTCTTGTATTTCTTTTGAAAAAGTTTATGAAGATTTATGGATATGATGATGCTTGTTAAGAATGTATTAATCGATATAATAGCATGTTGGTGGTATGGTTGTGATGATAATGTTGAATGTTATTTAAATAAAAGAATTGATAACTTCTATGATACTATTTGAATCAAAAGTTTTGAGATTTCTGTATGCGATCTTTTAGATCTCATGGCTTTTAATAGTAGCTGAAATTGTTTTGAGCAAAGTGTAGCGTTGAGAGCTTTTATTAGTTCTTAAAGAATTAATGTGTTGTGGTCTTCAAATCTCTTTTGTTGGATCATCAAGGTAAAGTAATCAAAGAAGGTTGTTCTCTTTGTTAAAAGAAAAGTTTGGTAAAAGTATTAGAGGTTGAAGTCAAGTTGTGCATTTCTTTTTGTGGTGTGTTTGACTTCTTATTCTTGCCAGCAGAGTTACTTGAGCTCGAGGGCAATATATTTGCATATAAGAGCTTCTTGAACTCGAATGGCAATATTGTATTCTTTTGAGATTTGGTTTTTCTTCTTGAGGAGGCATGTGCCTTGATTGTGATCTTATCTTTTGTTGTCTAAGATTTATTGCTATTTCTTACGGTCTTGTGTTTATTCGGATGGTAACATCTTCCTTTGTCTTGGAATTTACTTCTTTTGCCTCTCTAAGAAAGGGTAATTAATTTGGGTGTAAAGTATTTTAAGAGGTGTATGTCATCTAGTTGGTGTGTTGGGCGATTTAGAAATCCTTGGTTCAAGGCTAAATTTTCAAAGGGAATGGATTGGGAAATTAATAATATCTCGGTAGTAATATGCTCTCTTGTTTAAATTGTGTGTTATGGAGGGTCATCTGCAAATTGAGTTGTTATTTGTTGAGGTGTATTCTTTTCGATTAGGAAAAGAAGATTAATTGTGGTGATTTTCACTCTTGGCTTGCTTGCGGTGTGGATTCTCCAAATGTCTATTTGGAGAGTGTGAATAATTTGTTGTGAATCCTTCGTTTTGGATCATGGTCCTTTGAAGGAAGGTTGTTTGCTAGTGTGTTGCTTGAGAATCCTTTATTCCTCTTTTGGTTGCATTCCTTTTAAAAGCTATTGTTTGTGCTTGAGTAATATTATGAGTGGAATCGTGGTCGATTCCTTAGAGGAGTACAAAGTATTATCGATTATAATAAATAGATGAAAATATTCTAAGAAGAAGGATGGTATTAGTTAGTGGCTTGATAGTTTTGCATGAAAGGCAGGGATATGTTGGTCGCTGAGCCGGCGAGAGAGTTGCGAGTGCTCGCGTTGTCCCGCATGTCGTGGTCTCGGCGGTCGATGTGGAAACCCTCTTGATGAATCGGTCCAAGCGAGGTGGCGTGGGAGCATGAAGTTCAAATGTAGAGAAGGACCCGAGTTCTTTGGTGGTGAGAAGTGAGTTGTTGTTCAATTGTGATGTTCTATCCTTGGGATGCTCTATTCTTTGGTTGTTCTTTCCTTGATTGTTCTTTTCTTGTGGGTTGAGGAGCAAGATTCGAGGGCGAATCCTTTTGGTGGGGAGAATGTAATACCACGATCGTCGTTCGGCATAAGATTTTAAATCACTATGCGGAATCGGGTTTTTGATAAATCAGGGAAGGAAAAATATGTAGTTTAGGAAAAGGAATATAAAAATTATATTTTAAATTCATTTTGGGTGGAGTGGACCAACCACCCATGGGCCAAAGCCCAAGGTGCCACCCCATTAATATAACCCCTCCCTCCCCTCTCATTTAAACCTCCCCCTCCTCCTCCCTTGCCCCTCCTTGGGTGGTGATTCTTGCTTGGAGGGAAGAAGAAGAAGAGAAGGAGAAGGATTTGGATCACGAGGTTTTTAAAAATAATGGGCTTAAATTTTGGTAATAACAGCAGTAGTTGAGAGATTATAATTTGGGAATGTAAGCTTCTGTATAAATTTAGTGAATTTTAGACCTTTGTGCTATCGAGGGCGTGCGTTTGAGCCTGTGTTTAAATCTACCCGAGCAAATATTTCCTCTGTTTTGAGCATTAATTTACTCCTAGCTGTGATTATAATAAAAATAAATTGTTCTCCATGAAAATTGTAGGTTTTAAGTCATGAATCCAGAGGTATTATTGCTATTTTTGATCTATATTTTTAAGATACAAAATTATGAAATGACTGCTAGAGAATAAATATTGAATTGTAGGCGGAGAGGAGTTTCGGAGGTTCGGGTCTCTAAGCGTTGTTTTATATATTTTATCGTGTTTGTATGCTGAGGTTGAGTGCTGGAGTTGTCTTATGGACAGGTGGTCTTGTCCACAGCTCTTGGTTTTTTTGTGCTTAGCTTCCCGTCGGATTGAGGCAAGTAAGCGTGGCGTTGGTTGCTCTTGTTTAACACATTGTTCTTACTACTTTCAGTTTACATTATTATCGTAATTTGATACAATTTTCATGATTGTATGATATTTTAATGTGTAATTCTTGCTTAATGTTATAATGTTGATCATGAAATTAGCATGTGGTGGATGTGAGTATGTTGAGGCGTGATCTGCTCCTTGCGGATGAATTAATGTGATTAATGAATTTTCATATCATTCAATCATTCATGTCATATCATGTCCTTTATGTATGTGAATGTCGCCACTTATAGCATGACCGTGCCGGTACAACGTCGTATATTGCCGTGTCTGCGCACCTCTTCGCATGGGAAGCATTACGTATATGCGAAATCGATGCATCGCACTTCTACATACGCAAGAGTAATGTGGAGCATAACATGAGCATTCATAAGCATTCATATGCATTGCATTGTGAAATGATCATTTGCATACATATGCAATATAATGTGGTGATTGTATTTTGGAATGTACAACTTCATAGTTGTAATGTGAAATGGGCTCTGTGTTTTTGATGGAATGAAGTTTGTGGTTGTGATCTTGAAATGTGGTTAGTCCCTTGTGTGATTGTGATGGTGGCATGAAACTCTCTTCTCTTGCTTTACTTGTTTATAGTAATTGTGGATATGAGAGTAATATAGTATTGAAGTAAGATATACATATGTTTATTGACTTTGGTAGTGGTAGTGGTTGAGGATTTAAAGTAGTCAATCATGAATTAATTGTTATTGTTTCTGAGTCATTGATAGTGAATTGAGTCGTTGAACATATCGTTGTTAATTATGGAAGATTAAATATTATTGATTAATCTATTGTGGCTTGTGGAGGAATAAATGTTTCTTTTGCATTTAATACGGAGATAAATGATTGCATTCATATGCTAATTAAATCTGAAATTTAAGAGGTATGATTCATGATAGTTTATAGTGGTATAGTATTAATGAACATAAATTGTAATTGTGGATGTATGGAATTATAATGATGATGTTTAAATTGCATGTAGTTTGAATAACTTATTAAACAGTTTGCTTCTGAGATTTTTATGTCACTCTTGCTTCCCCCTCCTCTGGTGGACTTTGCGCATGCATTGAGAAGGTAGAAAGCGGCACTGATGCACTTGTATTATAATCTTAATGCTGAAACAAATCATTAACATATTCATGAGCATACACATCCATAACATTGTAACAATCATCAAGCATCAATCACACTCGATATGCACTATCAATTTAAAGCCACATGTACTTGCCTTAACGCAGCGGAGAATGAGTAGAAGGTGCGGGAACCCGTCCTCCTCCTGAACATTAATATAATATTTTCTAAGACAACAGAAACGGGTCTATAGATAAAATAAAACACCCTAAACTAACCCAATATATTTAACTTGACCCAAACTCAAATCTTCTCGGCAACCCACCCTTCTCTGAGACAGTCACCTTGAAAAATTCAATACTTTTGATACGAAGGTTCAACTGGCGTTCTCAGATTCTATGGAAGATTATTAAATTATCTAACTAAACCTATTTGAGGGAGCCTTCAGATTCGGCCATCTTCTACCCGATCCAACCAGTTTTCCTCAATCTATATTTGTCTCTGGACAGCGCACTACGCCGTAACTTCCCGAAGTTGGAATTTGGACTTCTTGACCTTTGTGGAAAGCTAAAAATTATCTACAACTTTCTAATATGAATCCTCTTATGCTCCCGTTTACTAATTTCTAAAATCAATCTACCGAAACCCATCGGAAACCCTCCGAGATGCAAAACAATCAAATTATAAAAATCATAACTTTTGGTACACAAGTCCGATTGACACGTTCTAGGACTTTATGGAAGATAATTTCGTCCTCTACAATTTTCTAGGAGAGGTCGAGATCTGAATCCCGGATCTAACCCAAAACAGCCGTCTAACACATTCTATCCTAGCAGTCAGGCGTATCAAAGAATAATATTCTAATAGGAAACAAGGTTTCCCTTGGCCGAATGGATGAAGAACACGAAGATCTTCCACGAATTATTCCTCCTCTCTTCCTCCTTTCTTCCTCTTGTTCTTCCCTTCCTCCGGATCCAGAAGGCCTTGCGAGAATGATCTCCTTCCTCAAGCTGATTGGGCAGCGGTAGGGACCTTCCTTGCCAACAATGGAGGAGGAGCTGGCAGGAGGAGGTGGCGCAAGGGGTAGGAGGGGAGGTGGCACAGGGAGGAAGTGGGATGGGGGTGCTGCTGCTAGGGAGGGTGGGGGCGCAATTAAGCAATGGGGGCACAATTGGGGGAGTAATTGGGGCGCAATTGGGAGGTGGCGGCTAGGGGAGGGGTGCGGCAAGGGTTGGGCGCCTCCCCTGTGGCGAAATCCCACAGGGCAAGGCTCGAGCCCAGTTGTCTGAAAAAATCATAAACCCCCTCAAACTTGTTATTTTAAACTTTACTTTAAGGTCCTCCTCTCAAATGAATTGCTTAATTAATAAATCTCTCCGGGATATTACATTCTACCCCTAAACTGAATTAGGCCGAATTCTAACCATACCTTAGAAGATTAGATACAAGTAAACAGTAATGTAAAGCACACACAGGCGAATAACTCACGGATATTGCTCGCGCATCTGGACTCCAATTCCCATGTAGCCTCTCTCGATTCTGTGCGACAGTACCTTGACATATTGTAAGTTTTATTCCTCAACACCTTCTCGATCTTTCTAGAATTACATGCGGCTTGGACTCAAGGACAGATCTTGCTCATTATTAATGGCTCCGGTGATATGAAGTTACGGATCTCAGTACTTTCTCAACATGACACGTGAAACACGTTATGCAGCGCATAGACTCGGGAAGATCCAAGCGGTACCAACTTCCGATTAGTGCTAAAATCGTGAAAGGTCCAGCATTACCTCGGGCTAAGCTTCCCTTTGGTGCAGAACCTTACTACACCCTTGGCGGGTGATACCCTCAAAAGTACACGATCCCCACTTCAATTCAAATCTCTTCTCCTCACATCGGCATAACTTTTGCACTGCTGGGGTGGCTAATAGATTACGTCTCACCAAGGCCACTCTCTCAGCGTCTTACGGACCCAATCAGGTCCCAAAGCTGTCTTCTAGCCCACAGCTTCCCAACAAAGGCGACACTTGCAACCATACAATACCTCAAGCAGTGCGGCTTTGATACTTGAATGATAGCTGTTGTGTAGGCAAACTACGCTAAGAGGCAATTGATCCTCCCAGCCCCTTCCAAGATAATGGGGTCCTCAACATGTCCTCCAAGGTCAGATAGTGCTTTCCATTGTCCATACATGCATGGGTGGAATGTCGTACTCAAGCAATGGGTGCCCAATGCACTCTGCAAGCTCTCCCGAACTTGAAACAAACTTGGCATCATCATAAACTATGGTCTTTGGCACACCATGAAGTCTCACAATCTCCCGCACATAAATAGGTGCCAAATCACTCAGCTGCGTTGGTTGTGCGGATGGGAATGAAATCTGTGACTTGTTGAATCGATCCACTATTACCAAACCGCATCCTTGCCCCGCCCATAAAATCCATAGAAATATCATCCACGATTGAGGACCTCTGGCTGCAACAACCACCTGAGGTCTTTTATGTTACGCCTTCACTTGTTGCTTAAATACCACAAGCTACATAATTAGCTATGTCACTTTCATTCTTTTCACGAAGTTCAGCCAAGTCATGATACATCTTTGTTTCCCGGGTGAGCAGTATATGGGGTGCGATGAGCCTCTCTCAAAATGTCACCCTTGACCTCCGTTTACTGTGGCACGGAGATCCTTTAGCAGTACCGAACTCATCAAGCGAAATCCCTTCCTTGCCCATTTCCAAGCAGCTACGACCTTACTGCGATGCGGATCATCTTCTGTGTGCCTCCCGCTGCAGCTGCGGAATAGGCGACTCTAAGATCAGCGTGTCTCCACTCGTGCGGTGCCCGCACTTAACAATAAGATATTCCCATGCGATCAAAATCAGCAATAAGACAATCTAGAGTAGCGGGTGTCGCCTGCGACTAAGAACATCGGCCACCACATTGGCCTTACTCGGATGATCTTGAATGGTGAGGTAATCCTTAATCAACTCCGACCATCTGCGTTGCCACAAATTCAAATCATACGGGTGAAGATATACTTAAGACTCTTGTGATGGGTGAACACATCACAAGTCTCTCCGTCTGATAGTGCCTCCAAAGTTTCAATGCAAACACCACAACATCAACTCTAAATCATGGGTTGGATAATACCTTATGTTTCTTGATTGCCTCGATGCATAAGCCAACACCTTTCCATCTGCATGAGAACACATCCTAGCCGACTAGTGAAGCATCGGAGAAAGCGTGGCAGCTTTCTGGTTTTGGGGACGGTGAGAACGGGGCGGTCACTAGTCTTTCCTTCAAAATCTGAAAGCTCGCTCTGATCATCATCCCATTGAAACCTCACATCCTTACGGTGAGCACGGACAATGGCTTGGCAATGATGGAGAAATCTTGCACAAATCTCGATGGTAGCCGGCCAGAAAACTCCTCACTTCCTTGGCGTTGGTCGGTCTTTTTCCACCTTTGAAGAAACTTTACTTGGATCAGCGATATTCCCTTATCGCGATGATATGTCCCAAAATCCACGAGACACCCGGAACTCGCATTTCTTGGTTAGCGAAGAACATGCTCTCTTAGTGTTTCCAATACAACCTCGAGATGATGCTCATGATGCGCCCGTTCTTTGAGTAAATCAAGATGTCATCAATGAATCACGACTACGAAGTCGTCGGTACTCATGCAACATCACATTCATTGTCTCCATGAAGGCGACAAGGGCATTCGTTGGTCAAAAGACATAACTTTAAATTCAAAATGCCCATACCTGCGTGGAATGCAACTCTCCCGATATCCTCCTCTCGTATAGGAATCATTATATCGGTGGAGATCAATCTTTGAAAACACTTTAGCCCTCTCAATTGATCAAATAGATCTTCAATGCGGGGTAATGGTACAATTCTTGATGGTCAACTAGTTGAGGCGCGATAAATCGGTGGGTAAAAACAACATTGTAATAATAATAGATCTGTTGATGCGGGTCCATCCCCACCAACCTATCCGGGTTGTTGGTGATATGCCTAGAGCAACATGGAATGTTGTCATACTATGTTAGGTGCTCCATTGCTTTGTTCCTTGAAATAGACATTATCATTATTGATCAATGAGTATGTGACTTATTCATGAGACTCTTAATGCCAAAATGTTGCTATTTCTAAATGATCACGATTATATTTCATATGAGGAACAAATATGATTCAAAGATCGACATATATGATTGATGATCATGTCTCATGGATCATGGTATGGAATACCAAATCAATAATATGGACATGTGTTAGTGAACATATGTTGGATAGACATATGAGACAACGGAGATTCCAAGTGTCATCAGTTGGTCTCAAGTAGTGTTTATGTGGAATCCTTAGACTTGAGATCATCATGGTTCCCGAGCATGCGTAGTAGCTTACTTTGGGACTACTAAACACTACTAAAATGGCGGGTAGTTATAAAAGTAGTCTTTGGGTTTGCCATGAAACATGTAGTGGGATGTGAATGATCAAGATAAATTTGCCCCTCCTTATGGGAGAGATATCTACGGGCCCTCGTGTAATGGATTATGAAAGTGCATGGCCATGCCAGGTGATTGAGGTCAATCACGGTTTATAATCCATCACGGTCCAGTGATTGAGCTATTAAGAGAGGATGACACAGTCTCGCCTTGAGCTTAATCTATATCGTGAGGCAAAGGGATTAGTACATGAGAACATTACGGAGTTCGGCGATATGATCTTCACGTATACTTTGGGGTTAATATGTCTTGCTAGAGCGCTATTAGAGGGGTGACGGAAAGGTGGATTCATGAAAGTATATGGTTATTTAATAATTATGAACATAACTTGTAATTATGGATGTTTGGAATTATAATGATGATGTTTAAATTGTTTGTAGTTTGAATAACTTGTTAAACAGTTTGCTTGCTGAGATTTTTATCTCACTCTTGCTTCCCCCTCCCTACAGGTGGACTTTGAGCATGCATTGGGAAGGGTAGAGCGGCACCGCACAGATGCACTTGTATTATAATCTTAATGCTGAAATAAAGTTGAAAGAAATCTAGTCCTTGTTTAGCTAACCTATTAACAAATGTTCCTTCTTAGTAATATTAAATTTGTGTACTGTCCCTACAGATAATTTGTTATAGTTGATTATGATTATTGAATTGTTATTATTCTGTTTTTTTCCTTAGTTGTTTATGCTTCTGCTTATACAATCTTGCTTAGTATTGTTGCCGCTTATTTTATTTTGTAAACCGCTAGTTGTAGAGTAGCATTAGTAGCATCCCAGGGCATCGTGGGTCCTGGGGTGTTACATTGTGAGTCTGTGATGTCCTAGAGATTGTTAGTGTGTAATTTGTATCATTGTTACATTCTCTAGGTATAATGTGCTACATGTCTGACAATTAATAATAAGATATAATTTTTCTCAGAGATAGGGAGTCATTAACATCATAATTTCGTGTAAGTGTGAGTTTATTTAAGGAGTCTATTTGTGGATGTTGGTTGTAAGACTGCATCTGTTAAGCCGCACATGAGGTAGATACCTGGCTGGCTAGATGCAATGTTTATCATGTTAAACCAGCAAACTAATGAACTCTGTGAATATATATATACTTGATTTAGTTGTATTATACTCTTATTATCCCAAGGAAGAGAGTACTTGTATTATTGACCAAAACTGCTATCTTAGTCTCGCTATAATTTATTGCTTTTGTTGCAAATAAATCTAGCGAACTTTGGTGGAGAACATCTTAGCCAGGTAAGATAGAACTTCAGGTTAGTTATATGCTTGAAAACAATCACGAGAACCTCATAATATACCAAATTATCATTGCAGGAAAATTCTTTTCTCTGCTCGGTCAGTGATGTGTCAGTCATAGGTACAGTTGATCAGAGGCTGTGAAACATTGAAATTGGTGCAGTGGTAGGGTTATTATCGAGGTACTTTAATGATTTGCGGATCATGTGGGATCTTCAAGTTTTTTTAGTTCTTCTTTGCATGCTACTGGTCGGTTTGCTTGTTGGGAAATTAAAAACAGCCATGTTGCGGTAATTTTGTACTGGTCCGTTTGATTGTCAAGGATTAATACTGGTTTGATTATCAAGGATCATTCTTCTAAGGATTCAGATTTACTGTTTGTCTTTTTTCCCTGAGATAGCAGGGAATTTTGCATTTGAGTTAGGATTATACGGTACTAATTTCATGTTCATCATCTTTATGTGACATGTTACTTGGTCGATGATTACAGAGAAATATGACAAGCATATGTCTGAAATTTTCATGTGGATTAAGCCTAATCTTCTTTATGAGGCCCTTTTCATTATCATATATTTTTTAACGTAGGTTTTAGTTTTGATGTACAAGGCTTATTGCACTATTAGTCTATCTGCTCCTTTGTTGTTTGCTATGCATTTGCATTCACTATCTTCATAATTGCACTCTACAGATGGTGTGGTTGGATGACGATCAGATGCATAGTTCAAATGAACATTTGTAATGACTGATTACATTTAATGTCTTTTGCTCCTAACTGACGACCTTGTGTGGAACTTTATCAACTATCCAGAAAAATTCTAGGATGTTTGTTTAATTGCGATCCGAAAGTGATTGGTTAATATTTTACCTTTGCTTTTATTTGGGAATGGAGTTTTCGATTGCTATTTAATTTTCTAAAAGGACACTGCAAATGTCTATAACTCTCCCTTGCTTTTGGGTACTTAGGTGTCCACCATAGGTGTGCGGACACATGTTGCATCTGTTGAGCAAGCAGATACACAAGATGCTACAAAGCTGGAAGAGTGTTGGCAACATCCAGTAGGATTTTTGTGTGTATGCTTATTTTTCTTACGTCTTACTTTTGTTATTTGGTGTCTTTTATATCTTTACTTTTGTTATTTGGTGTCTTTTATATCTGAATGGTGTAATTTTCACATTCTTCTAACTTAATGGCGATGAACATTCCTAGATTGATTGATATGTGATTGTATAGTTGTACTTACATGCTTGCAAATGCAAAAGGCCATGTCTTTTTCTCCATTTATGTCATGCTAAATTTAACCTCGGGGCTCGGGGACTGACGGTGATCGACTGCGGTCTTGGTGAACTACTGTGGGTCCTCAAAAGAGGTGAAGAAGTTTCCAAAGAGGTGAGCATGCTGAATAAAAATTAGTATGTGCAACTATATATTGTTTGGGTATATTATTGGTCTGTCTGTACTTTACGCCAGGCATATCATGAGGTATTGTTGTTTGTGAAACTGAAGTATTTGTATATCATGAGGTATTATTGGTTATGAAACTGAAGTTGAATGTTCGTGTGTTACTACGGATTTTTTAAAAATTAGAACATATTTGTATGCATGTTCCAATAAATTTTATCATTCGTTAGTTTTAGAACATGTATTATGATAAAATTTTAAAATCCGTAGCAACGTACGGGCATTCAACTAGTATATGTAGAAACATCTATTTTATTTTAAGGTAATTACATGTGGAAGAATAACGATCCAAAGATCCAAATTATGTGCAAATACGTGTACCACAAAACAGTCTTCCGAAAAAGGCTATACGCCTATTTCAAAATTGGACATTTTCATATGCTATGAATTCTTCCTAATCCGCTTCCTGACTTACGCAAATTTGTTAGGCACTGTTAAGCAAGATTTCGGTGGATATGTTACGCATTTTGATTTCAATATATGCAAATATATGTGAATTTTGGTAACAAATAGACACACTCTGCTGCCAAGGTGTGATCTCATCGCTTGTTCTACGCATCCATATATATTTAGGGTGAGATAAAATAATAAGATCATAATATGTAAAGCGACATTAAGCATAGTTGCTTACAAATTACATGAATCATAAATGCCAAAATAAAACAAACATGGCTTAATTTCCCTGACACAAGTTGGAAAAAATGCATTCTGGGCAACAAGAATACGAAAACCGCCTCGGTAGAAGTGGCGGTGTTTGTTCACTTTAGTATGGCTTTGAAGAGAGGAATGCGACATACATGTCATCTTGCACTTTGGCGTCACGGTAGCTCCGCCTCAATCGCATCCGGATCCATATAGCACTCGTCGAACTTCATTTGCACCTTATCGATCAATTCTTTACATCCTCTAGGTCCCGCCCGCCGACTTCTCGCCGTTTCTCGTAGCCTCAAGGCGGCGGAGGCTAGCCAACGCCTCTCTATCGCCATCGGTGGCTTCTTCGAACAACTGAAGGCACCCGTTTCGCCGACCAATCATCGGGTCTTTGCCCGTCTTTGTTGGCGTGGCGCATCTCTCTACCGAGGCGTGAGCCGCCAACCAGATGGCAAAGGCGGTGTGGGCAAGCTTGACATCACTACCGTAGAAGGAGTCGCATGTGGGAGGAGAGAGTTATAGCGATGGTTCAATATACCCCCACGGTGTTGCGGCGAGCACGGAGGAACTCATTGCTGCGGCGGATGGCTGCTTGGAATGCACAACTGATGGTGGCTTTGTGTTGGTAGCTGCACACGTGGATGTGGTGAAGGCGGCGGCGAGGATAAACACAACGAGTAGAACATCCATGATCTCTGTGACTCGGCCTGTGCGGGCACCGCAATTGAAATGGATGGATTTAGTCATGCTCCACATCTTTACGCCAATGGAGGTGTTGGATTTTGACCAATTTGTATAGAGCAAGTTCTTCTATTCTAGCCATACAACATGTGTTGTTATTATTAGCAGAAACCTCCTTCAGGGAGCGAGGTTCATTGACCCTTTCTCCTATGGTTGTGCTGTAATCACGGAATGCATGCAGTCCATAGCTGTTTCCTTTCCATCCACAGTCCTTCACTGCTAGTATTTTGGTATCATCACAGATACAATGTACCACCCCGTCTTTTTAAAATTATTTGGCACTATCCTGGAAAAATGTCAGAAAATCATGGGAAACTGTTCAAAATGCTGCATTGGTTGTAACGTCCTAAAACTTAGTATGTTGGAAAATGTGTAAAATTTAAAACTTTTTTATTGTATTTTGCTGAAATTTAGTTTCCTGGCTTTGGACTGATGTTTCTCTGGAAGAAAATTTACGAACACTACCATGCGAAAAAATATACAATTGATGAAGCCCGAATAGAATTAAAATTGGAATCGAAAAAAATATTCCGTAAAGTGACGCAGGAAATTTACACTCAAAATCATTACATGAAACTACACTAATTAATGTAACAACCCACAAATGCAAGTATAAGCTCTTTGTGCTAGAAATAAATTAATGTTGGAATACTTTTGAGCTTTTGCTAGAAAGAAAAGTGTCCTTCTAAAATAAAAGGTTTTGACAACATTTTATTCACTAAAACAGATCCTTACAAACTAATAAAATATTGTGGAAACATTATTGCAACATATTGCTACACCCTTTATTTTCTGGCGTCATTTCTCATCCTAGCCTCTCATTTTACTTGGTAAAATGATCACTAACCCCACTTCGCTTAAAATTTGCGGTGCCTACCCATTGGCTATCGTAATATCAGACTAGTGCATTCGATAAGGGCACATTTTTGCACAACCTATCGGTGATAATGCAGCGTGCTCACTTCACCCATGCATTGGAGTACACTATTTTAGCACACCCTTCAAAGGCGGCGTCCACCGAGTACCTTACGAGGTGCTTATCTAGGTATGGCTCTGTCGGATCCCAGAGTAATGACTCCAAAACTCTCTGTGTTAATCACACTAATCCAGGATTAGCTAGTGCACCAAGGTGACAACAGGATACATATCAAGTACAATGACAAACTTTATTTAACTGATTATAGGCCTGATGGCCAAAGTTTATATCCACGGCACATAAGCCAAAATTTAAATATAACCAGCAGAAGGAAAAGCCAAAGCGGAAGAAACCCAACAAGGCTTCCCACAGGCAAACGACAGTAAGACACAACCTACTCATCCTGATCCTCACTGAAGTCGAAGCTGTTCTCTAGCAACAAAATTAAGCAAGGTGAGCACATAAAATGTACTCCACAAGTTACACAAGAAAATACACAATAATGCAAGACTGACAAGTAAAGCATATAGTGTTATTTGAAATACATTTAAGAAACAGATACCTAGCGATTTTGCCGATTTTCACTGGTTTTTGACCGGTTACCGGTTTTAAACCACCTAAATTCAAATTTTGAATCACAAAATTTGTACGAATTTTTTATGGGTTCTAGAAACGGATCGAATATGAATCGAATATTCTCGAATACGGATACAGATACGAATATTCTCGAATCTGAATGCGAATCGAACACTCTCAAATGCGGATACGAATATTCTCGAATCTGAATCTGAATATTTTCGAATACGAATTTTTTCTTACCATATTCGTGTTTTCTCGGATATGAATATCGAATAAAACGACTTATCCGTTACCGTTTTCCACCCCTACCCGTACCCCCTCCCAAACCCTAGCACCCCTTTATAAACCCCCTCCCTTGGCCCCTCTCCCGTTTTCTCCATCACCCCCCCACAAGCTGCCATCCATTGGAGGAGAAGGAGAAGAAGGAGAAGGAGAAGAAGGAGAAGGAGAAGAAGGAAGGAGAAGAAGAGGAGAAAGAAGAAGAAGAAGAGGAGGAGGAAAAAAGTGGGGAAATTCTTCATCGTGATAATTTTCCCCCATCCCAAATCCTCTGTTTTATGGAATAATTAGGGTTCTTGGCACGGAATTTGATGATAGTCAATAGATCAATTGCCCGATTAGAGATTAGACGATGTCTGTTTTTAGATTGATTCGCGCATCGCGGATTATCGCGCAGTTTTGATCTAGAAAACGGATTTTTCTTCAGGTCTTCCCGAAAGGAAAGTTGTAGATTACTTCCATATGTATCTCCTATATTTTTGTCAAATTTGTCTACCGAGGAATCGGGGAGATACGGAGTCGGTAATACCGCTGTCCGTCAGGCGGACAGATTGGTACAGTACAACGGTAATCCGCAGTTTAAGAATAGTAAACGAATTTTCTGGTCATGGCCATAGTTGGGAAAGTTATATATAATTTAGATATCTAGCTTCTGTATAAATTTCATAATTTTTAGACCTCTGTTCTATTATTTGCACGCGTTTTAATACTGCTGCCCAATCTGCCAGAACAGAGTTCTTCATCTGTTTTGGGCACTAAATTACTCCTAGCTGTGGTTAAAATAAAAATAGGTGTTCTCCATGAAAATTGTAGGTTTTTAAGTCATGAATCCAGAGAGGTATCATTTGCTTTTTTTGATGTATTATTTTAAAGATACAAAATTGTGAAGTAGCGCTGCTGCGGAGAGAAATTTATTGAATTATGGAGCGGAGAGGAGTTTGTGCGGTTCGGGTTTCTAGTGATGTTTTATATATTTATGTCGTGCTTGTATGCTGTGGTTGTGTGCTGAGAGTTGTCTTATGGACAGGTGGTCTTGTCCCCAGCGCTTGATCTCTGTTGTACTTCGCTTCGTCGGATTGAGGCAAGTGAACGTAGCGGTGGTTGCTACCGTTTAACTTGTTATTCCTTCTACTTGCAATCTACATTATTATCTTAATTTGATACATAATGCTATGATTGCATGATATTTTAATTGTAGAGATGATGGCAAATTTTTATCCATTGATATGTTGATATTATGCTAGTAGACATGTGGAATTCTTGCTTAATGTTATAATGCGGACATAAAAATAACATAAGGTAGATGTGGATATGTTGAGAGCATGATAATGCTCCTTGTGGATGAATTAATGTGATTAATGAATTATCATATCTTTCATGTCATTTGCATATGTTGATGTCGCCGCACTTAGCCGCGATCGTACCGGTACAGCATCGTATATTACCGTAATACGATGCACCTCTTTGCCCGCGGAAGCATCGTATATTGTCGTAATACGATGAACTACAATTCCTGCCCTGGCAAGAGTGATGTGGAGCATAGCATGAAGCATTCATATGCATTGCATTGTGGAAAGATCATTTGCATACATATGCAACATATTGTGGTGATGTTATTTTGTGGAATATACAACTTTCTTGTTGTAATGTGGAATTGGCTCATGTGAGCTATTTGTGGTATGAAGATTGTGGATGTGGTCATGGTTTGGGATTCGTCTCTTAGAAAAATTGCTATTATCAGTAAGTTGATTTCGGCCAATTCTTGGCCTATTGCAGTTGATGAATTTCTTTTGAGTTTGTGGTTCTTGCAGTTGAGGGTTTGCAATTTAATGAGAGATTTATACTAGCATGTTTGGGTGAGATTGCCATGTTCTAGTATCATCTTATTTAAGAGTTTTGTTTTAATATGGTGACTTATGCACTAGATTTTCCCTAGATCAAGTAGGTGCAATCTTATTTAGATAATAGAAACATGATGAAGTGATTTCTTGTATTTCTTTTGAAAAAGTTTATGAAGAGATTTATGGATATGATGATGCTTGTTAAGAATGTATTAATCTGATAATAGCATGTTGGTCAGTATGTGGTTGTGATGATAATGTTGAATGTTATTTAAATAAAAGAATTTGATAACTTCTATGATACTATTTGAATCAAAAGTTTTGAGATTTCTGTATGCGATCTTTTAGATCTCATGGCTTTTGTGGTAACTGAAATTGTTTTGAGCAAAGTGTCGCGTTGAGAGCTTTTATTAGTTCTTAAAGAATTAATGTGTTGTGGTCTTCAAATCTCTTTTGTTGGATCTGTCAAGGTAATACCGTAATCAAAGAAGGTTGTTCTCTTTGTTAAAAGAAAAGTTTGGTAAAAGTATTAGAGGTTGAAGTCAAGTTGTGCATTTCTTTTTGTGGTGTGTTTGACTTCTTATTCTTGCCGCTTAAGAGTTACTTGAGCTCGAAGGGCAATATATTTGTCGCATAAGAGCTTCTTGAACTCGAATGGCAATATTGTATTCTTTTTTTGAGATTTGGTTTTTTCTTCTTGAGGAGGCATGTGCCTTCAGTTGTGATCTTATCTTTTGTTGTCTAAGATTTATTGCTATTTCTTCTGGTCTTGTGTTTATTGCGGATGGTAACATCTTCCTTTGTGCTGGAATTTACTTCTTTTGCCTCTCTAAGAAAGGGGTAATTAATTTGGGTCGCAAAGTATTTTAAGAGGTGTATGTCATCTAGTTGGTGTGTTGGGCGATGATTTAGAAATCCTTGGTTCAAGGAAGTTAAATTTTCAAAGGGAATGGATTGGGAAATTAATAATATCTCGAGCAGTAATATGCTCTCTTGTTTAAATTGTGTGTTATGGAAGAGGTCATCTGCAAATTGAGTTGTTATTTGTTGAGGTGTATTCTTTTCCAGTTAGGAAAAGAAAATGATTGAATTGGTTTGTCGAGTGATTTTCACTCTTGGCTTGTGCAGTGTGGATTCTCCAAATGTCTATTTGGAGAGTGTGAATGATTTTGTTGTGAATCCTTCGTTTTGGATCATGGTCCTTTGAAGGAAGGTTGTTTGCTAGTGTGTTGCTTGAGAATCCTTTATTCCTCTTTTGGTTGCATTCCTTTTGCAAAGCTATTGTTTGTGCTTCGAGTAATATTATGAGTGGAATCGGTGGTCGATTCCTTAAGAGGGTACAAAGTATTATCCCGATTATAATAAATAGATGAAAATATTCTAAGAAGAAGGATGGTATTAGTTAGTGGCTTGATAGTTTTGCGTGAAAGACAGGATATGTTGGTCGCTCAGAGCCGGCAGAAGAGTTGCGAGTGCTCCGCGTTGTCCCGCGCATGTCGTGGTCTCGACGGAGTCGATGTGGAGGCCCTCTTGACGAATCAGTCCAAGCAGAAGGTGACGTGGGAGCATGAAGTTCAAATGTAGAAGAAGGACCCGAGTTCTTTGAGGCGGGTGAGAACCCGTAGTTGTTGTTCAATTGTGATGTTCTATCCTTGGGATGCTCTATTCTTTGGTTGTTCTTTCCTTGATTGTTCTTTTTGTCTTGTGGGTTGAGGAGCAAGATTCGAGGACGAATCCTTTTTAGGTGGGGAGAATGTAATACCCTGATCGTCGTTACGGCATAAGATTTTAAATCACTCGCGAAATCGCCGGTTTTTCGGTAAATCGCGGGAAGGGAAAAATATAAATTGTAAAACTTAGGAAAAGGAATAAAATATATTAAAAATTATATTTAAATTCAGTTTTGGGTCGCCAGGGGAGTGGACCAACCACCCATGGGCCAAAGCCCAAGGGGAGGTGCCACCCCATTGGCCGCAACCCTCCCTCCCCTCTCATTTAAACCTAGCACCCCCTCCCTCCTCCCACACAGCCGCCACCTCCCCACCCCTTGGGCGCAGCCCCTCCCCCAAAGGTGATTCCCCCCATTGCTACCCCTTGGAGAAGGAGAAGAAGGAAAAGAAGGAGAAGGAGAAGAAGGAAGAAGAAAGAAGGAGAGGAAGAAGAGGAGGAAATTTTGGGGAAAATCTTCACCGAGGTAATTTTATCTCATCCCAAATCCTCTGTTTTATGGTTTAATTAGGGTTCTTGGTATGGAATTTGATGGTAAATATTAGGTCAATTGCCCAATTAGAGTTTTGTCGCGGTTTGGTTTTAGATCTATTCAGCAGCGCGACTTATTTCACAGTTTTCATCTAGAAAACAAATTTTCCTGCGGGTCTCTCCAAAGGAAAGTTGTAGAGTACTTCTATATGTATCTCCTGTATTTGTTTCAAATTTTTCTACCGTGGGATCTGGGAGATACGGAGTCGGCAATATCGCTGTCCGGCAGGCGGATGGATTGGTACAATCCGACTGTAATCCGGGGTTTAAAAATAGTAAACGAATTTTCTAGCCTTGGCAGTAGTTGGGAAAGTTGTATATAATTTAGAGATATAGCTTCTGTATAAATTTGGTAATTTTTAGACCTTTGTGCTATCAGGGGCGTGCGTTTGAACGCGGCTGCCCAATCTGCCGAGCAGAGTATTTCCTCTGTTTTGGGCATTAATTTACTCCTAGCTGTGATTATAATAAAAATAGGTGTTCTCCATGAAAATTGTAGGTTTTAAGTCATGAATCCAGAGAGGTATTATTTGCTATTTTTTGATCTATATTTTTAAAGATACAAAATTATGAAGCAGCGCTGCTGCAGAGAATAAATGTTGAATTGTGGAGCGGAGAGGAGTTTTCGCGGGTTCGGGTCTCTAGCGTTGTTTTATATATTTTATCGTGTTTGTATGCTGAGGTTGAGTGCTGAGAGTTGTCTTATGGACAGGTGGTCTTGTCCCTGAGCGCTCTTGGTTTTTTTGTTGTGCTTCGCTTCGTCGGATTGAGGCAAGTAAACGTAGCGTTGGTTGCTACTGTTTAACCTGTTGTTCTTACTACTTTCAGTTTACATTATTATCGTAATTTGATACAATTTTCATGATTGTATGATATTTTAATTGTGTAATTCTTGCTTAATGTTATAATGTTGATCATGAAATTAGCATGTGGTGGATGTGAGTATGTTGAGAGCGTGATAATGCTCCTTGCGGATGAATTAATGTGATTAATGAATTTTCATATCATTCAATCATTCATGTCATATCATGTCCTTTATGTATGTGAATGTCGCCACTTATAGCCGCGACCGTACCGGTACAACGTCGTATATTGCCGTAATACGACGCACCTCTTCGCCCGCGGGAAGCATTCGTATATTGCCGAAATACGATGCATCGCACTTCCCGCCAGGCAAGAGTAATGTGGAGCATAGCATGAGCATTCATAAGCATTCATATGCATTGCATTGTGGAATGATCATTTGCATACATATGCAATATAATGTGGTGAAGTTATTTTGTGGAATGTACAACTTCATAGTTGTAATGTGGAAATGGGCTCTTGTGAGCTGTTGATGGAATGAAGTTTGTGGTTGTGATCTTGAAATGTGGTTCGTCCCTTGTGTGATTGTGATGGTGGCATGAAACTCTCTTCTCTTGCTTTACTTGTTTATAGTAATTGTGGATATGAGAAGTAATATAGTATTGAAGTAAGATATACATATGTTTTATTGCCTTTGGTAGTGGTAGTGGTTGAGGATTTAAAGTAGTCAATCATGAATTAATTGTTATTGTTTTACCGTCATTGATAGTGAATTGAGGTCGTGAACATATACGTTGTTAATTATGGAAGATTAAATATTATTGATTAATCTATTGTGGCTTGTGGAGGAATAAATGTTTCTTTTGCATTTAATACGGGATAAAATGATTGCATTCATATGCTAATTAAATCTGAAATTTAAGAGGTATGATTCATGATAGTTTATAGTGGTATAGTATTAATGAACATAAATTGTAATTGTGGATGTATGGAATTATAATGATGATGTTTAAATTGCATGTAGTTTGAATAACTTATTAAACAGTTTGCTTGCTGAGATTTTTATGTCACTCTTGCTTCCCCCTCCCTACAGGTGGACTTTGCGCATGCATTGAGAAGGGTAGAGCGGCACCGCACTGATGCACTTGTATTATAATCTTAATGCTGAAACAAATCATTAACATATTCATGAGCATACACATCCATAACATTGTAACAATCATCAACAAGCATCAATCACACTCGATATGCACTATCAATTTAAAGCCACACATGTACTTGCCTTAACCACGCGAAAACGGAGAATGAGTAGAAGGTGCAGCCCGGGACCCGTCCTCCTCCTGAACATTAATATAATATTTTCTAAGACAACAGAAACGGGTCTATAGATAAAATAAAAACACCCTTAAACTAACCCAATATATTTAACTTGACCCAAACTCAAATCTTCTCTCGGCCAACCCCTGCCTTCTACAGACAGTCACCTTGAAAAATTCAATACTTTTGATACGAAGGTTCAACTGAAGCGTTCTCAGATTCTATGGAAAGATTATTAAATTATCTAACTAAACCTATTTGGGGAGCCTTCCAGATTCGGCCATCTTCTACCCGATCCAACCAGTTTTCCTCAATCTATATTTGTCTCTGGACAGCGCACTAAAAACGCCGTAACTTCCACCCCGAAAGTTGGAATTTGGACTTCTTGACCTTTGTGGAAAGCTAAGAAAATTATCTACAACTTTCCTAATATGAAGATCCTCTTATGCTCCCGTTTACTAATTTCTAAAATCAATCTACCGAAACCCGTCGGGAAACCCTCCGAGATGCAAAACAATCAAATTATAAAAATCATAACTTTTGGTACACAAGTCCGATTGACACGTTCTAGGACTTTATGGAAAGATAATTTCGTCCTCTACAATTTTCTAGGAGAGGTCGAGATCTGAATCCCCACGGATCTAACCCAAAACAGCCGTCTAACACATTCTATCCTAGCAGTCCAGACGTATCAAAGAATAATATTCTAATGGGAAACAAGGATTTCCCCTTGACGAATGGATGAAGAACACGAAGATCTTCCCACGAATTATTCCTCCTCTCTTCCTCCTTTCTTCCTCTTGTTCTTCCCTTCCTCCGGATCCGAAGGCCTTGCGAGAATGATCTCCTTCCTCCGCTTGATTGGGCAGCAGCCGGGGACCTTCCTTGCCAACAATGGAGGGGGAGGAGCTGCTTGGGGAGGAGGTGGCGCAAGGGGGTAGGGAGGGGAGGGAGGTGGCACAAGGGAGGAAGTGGGATGGGGGGTGCGGCTGCTAGGGAGGGAGTGGGGGCGCAATTGGGGGAGCAATTGGGGGCACAATTGGGGGAGTAATTGGGGCGCAATTGGGGAGGTGGCGGTCGCTAGGGGAGGGGTGCGGCTAGGGTTGGGACGCCTCCCCCCTGCTGGCCGAAATCCCCACCTGGGCCAAGGCTCAGGCCCAGGTTGTCTGAAAAAATCATAAACCCCCTCCAAACTTGTTATTTTTAAACTTTACTTTAAGGTCCTCCTCTCAAATGAATTGCTTAATTAATAAATCTCTCCCGGGATATTACATTCTACCCCCTTAAACTGAATTCGACCCCGAATTCTAACCATACCGTAACCGAAGATTAGATACAAGTAAACTTAATCGTAAAGCACACACCTGAAGCGAATAACTCTGGATATTGCTCGCGCATGCGGGACTCCAATTCCCATGTAGCCTCTCTCTCGGTCTGCTGCGACCAGAGTACCTTGACATATTGTAAAGTTTTATTCCTCAACACCTTCTCTGATCTTTCTAGAATTCGCACCGGCTTGGACTCAAAGGACAGATCTTGCTCACTTATTAATGGCTCCAGGGTGATATGAAGTTCTGGATCTCGCAGGTACTTTCTCAACATAGACACGTGAAACACGTTATGCACCCCGCGCATAGACTCAGGAAGATCCAAACGGTATGCCAACTTCCCGATTCGTGCTAAAATCGTGAAAGGTCCAACGTACCTCGGGCTAAGCTTCCCTTTGGTACCGAACCTTACTACACCCTTGGCGGGTGATACCCTCAAAAGTACCTGATCCCCCACTTCAAATTCCAAATCTCTTCTCCTCACATCAGCATAACTTTTCTGCCTGCTCTGGGTGGCTAATAGATTCTGTCTCACCAAGGCCACTCTCTCAACTGTCTTCTGGACCCAATCCGGTCCCAAAACTGTCTTCTCGCCCACCGCTTCCCAACAAAGGGGCGACCTGCACTTGCAGCCATACAATACCTCAAACGGTGCAGCTTTGATACTTGAATGATAGCTGTTATTGTAGGCAAACTCTGCTAAGGGCAATTGATCCTCCCAACTGCCCTTCCAAGATAATACACAGGTCCTCAACATGTCCTCCAAGGTCTGAATGGTACGCTCCGACTGTCCATCTGTCTGTGGGTGGAATGTCGTACTCAAACGGAGCTGGGTGCCCAATGCACTCTGCAAGCTCTCCCAGAACTTGGAAACAAACTTGGCATCCCTGTCATAAACTATGGTCTTTGGCACACCATGAAGTCTCACAATCTCCCGCACATAAATAGGTGCCAAATCACTCGCTGCGTTGGTTGTGCGGATGGGAATGAAATGCGCTGACTTGTTGAATCGATCCACTATTACCCAAACCGCATCCTTGCCCCGCGGTGACCGAGGTAACGCCACCATAAAATCCATAGAAATATCATCCCACGGCCACTGAGGGACCTCTAATGGCTGCAACAACCCTGCCAGTCTTTTATGTTCTGCCTTCACTTGTTGGCAAATACCACAAGAGGCTACATAATTAGCTATGTCCACTTTCATTCTTTTCCACCAGAAATTCTGCTTCAAGTCACGATACATCTTTGTTTCCCCGGGTGAACAGTATATGGGGTGCGATGAGCCTCTCTCAAAATGTCACCCTTGACCTCCGTTTTACAGGGCACAGGGCGTCCTTTAAAACGCAGAGTACCAGACTCATCCAAACTGAAATCCCCTTCCTTGCCCATTTCCAAACGCTTCCTGACCTTCTGCAGTAACGGATCATGCTGCTGTGCCTCCCGCACACGCTCTGGAATAGCTGACTCTAAGATCAACTGTGTCTCCACTCGTGCCGTGCCCGCATAACAATAAGATATTCCCATGCGATCAAAATCAGCAATAAGACAATCTAGAGTAGCGGGTGTCGCCTTGCGACTAAGAACATCGGCCACCACATTGGCCTTACTCGGATGATACTGAATGGTGAGGTCGTAATCCTTAATCAACTCCAGCCATCTGCGTTGCCACAAATTCAAATCCTTCTGGGTGAAGATATACTTAAGACTCTTGTGATCGGTGAACACATCACAAGTCTCGCCGTACAGATAGTGCCTCCAAAGTTTCAATGCAAACACCACAGCATCCAACTCTAAATCATGGGTTGGATAATTCTGCTTATGTTTCTTCAGTTGCCTCGATGCATAAGCCAACACCTTTCCATCCTGCATGAGAACACATCCTAGCCCGACTCGTGAAGCATCGGAGAAAACTGTGAAACGCTTTCCTGGTTTTGGGACAGTGAGAACCGGAGCGGTCACTAGTCTTTCCTTCAAAATCTGAAAGCTACGCTCACAATCATCATCCCATTGAAACCTCACATCCTTCTGAGTGAGCCTGGACAATGGCTTGGCAATGATGGAGAAATCTTGCACAAATCTCCGATAGTAGCCCGCCAGCCCGAGAAAACTCCTCACTTCCTTGACGTTGGTCGGTCTTTCCCATTCCACCACTGAAGAAACTTTACTTGGATCAACTGATATTCCCTTATCGCTGATGATATGTCCCAAAAATCCCACCTGAGACACCCAGAACTCGCATTTCTTGAATTTAGCGAAGAACTTATGCTCTCTTAGTGTTTCCAATACAAGCCTCAGATGATGCTCATGATCTGCTTCGTTCTTTGAGTAAATCAAGATGTCATCAATGAATACGACTACGAAGTCGTCCAGGTACTCATGCAACATCCTGTTCATTGTCTCCATGAAGGCAGCAAGGGCATTCGTTAGTCCAAAAGACATAACTTTAAATTCAAAATGCCCATACCTCGTGGAGAATGCCGTTTTCTCGATATCCTCCTCTCGTATAGGAATCTGATTATATCCCGACTGGAGATCAATCTTTGAAAACACTTTAGCCCCTCTCAATTGATCAAATAGATCTTCAATGCGGGGTAATGGGTACCAATTCTTGATGGTCAACTAGTTGAGAGCGCGATAAAAACAACATTGTAATAATAATAGATACCGTTAGTGCAGGTCCATCCCCCACACCAACCTATCCACGGGTTGTTGGTGATATGCCCTAGAGGCAACATGGAGATGTTGAATATATCACATACTATGTTCGTGCTCCATTGCTTTGTTCCTTGAAATAGACATTATCATTATTGATCAATGAGTATGTGACTTATTCATGAGACTCTTAATGCCAAAATGTTGCTATTTCTAAATGATCTATATTTCATATGAGGAACAAATATGATTCAAAGATCAAGATATGTATTGATTGATGATCATGTCTCATGGATCATGGTATGGAGATACCAAATCAATAATATGGACATGTGTTAGTGAACATATGTTGATAGACCCGCCATGAGACACTGCAGAGATTCCAAGTGTCATCGGTTGGTCTCAAGTAGTGTTTATGTGGAATCCTTAGACTTGAGATCATCATGGTTCCCAAGATGCGTAGTAGCTTACTTTGGGACTACTAAACACTACTCCGTGGCGGGTAGTTATAAAAGTAGTCTTTGGGTTTGCCATGAAACATGTAGTGGGATGTGAATGATCAAGATAGAATTTGCCCTCCTTATGGGAGAGATATCTACGGCCCTCGATGTAATGGATTATGAAAGTGCATGGCCATGCCAAGGTGATTGAGGAGTCAATCACGAGTTTATAATCCATCACGGAATCGAGAGAGTGATTGAGCTATTAAGAGGATGACACAGTCTCGCCTTGAGCTTAATCTATATCGTGAGGCAAAGGGATTAGTACATGAGAACATTACAGTTCACCGATATGATCTTTACGATACTTTGGGGTTAATATGTCTTGCTAGAGGCCGCTATTAATGTGGTGACCGAAAGGTGTTTCGGTCGCGACCAAGTATACGTGAACCTCTGTGGTCGCACACTTAACGGGTTGGAACACTAATTCAATGTGATTCGGATATGGGCTCAATTCGGATAGAGATCCAGATAGACTCCTATTGGGCCTCGGTCCACGAGGCCCAAGTGAGGAGGTCTATATATGGAGGCGAGGGCCGAGGAACGCACCGATAATCCCGAGCTAATCCGTAGCCGCCACCTCCGAGCCAAACCCTAGCCGCTCATGAGGCCGGTACACTCGCGATCGGCGTTCCAAACCGGACGTGTGGATACCGGTGGAGGCGCCGCTCGTTGCGGCGTTGATCGGCATCAACAACCTCTGATTGGATCCGCTCGTGGTGTGGTTGATCGCGTGGAGGAGACGATCGGTTCGGGACGATCGACTACTTCCACTACTACTTCGACGCGCGTGGTTGGATCGGCTTCTCCAACTCTTCTTCATTGCGCGCTGCGTCTAGTGGTAACGATCCATGATCCCTCCTTAAGCATGATGTTCTTGTGTGCGCGTAGAAAATTTTGTTTTCGCTCTCGTAGCCTACTCGCGATCCATTAGTGGTATCGAGCCATCTTGCTTAGTTTGCGATCCGGATCAAGCATATGTTGATATGCGGTTGTAATAGATTGGATCTATTACGGTCTAGATCAATCGGTCATAAGGGGTTGGAATATGTATGAGTTGATAGCATCATGTGGCCAAAAGATTAGTTCGTGCTCCTTCTTTGATGTATGCGACTTGCCCCTACCGGCTGGTAACACCGATGAGGACATCACTTCTTGGGATATACACAACACTCCTCCACTTGATATTCAAGGACCAATCACTAGAGCTCGCGCCGACAATTGAATTTACATGTGAGCTCGTTCCTAAGTACTTCTTTTGTTCATTTGAGAATCGATTACTACCTAATGATTTAATTATGATTAGGAACCATGGAGAGGATCAAGAAGTACTTGGAGAAGGGCTACAGGCGCACGAGTCCAGCAAGGGTGGTCGAATCATGTTGGATGTCCAACTCAAGCCCACTTCGAATCCAATTCGGAGTCCAGGACCAGGTCAGCACTAAACGGACGCCCAGATCGCATCCGGACTCCGTTTTGGACGTTCCACATATGTATGGAAAGCTGAGAAGATAAGATTTCCAATGGCTCTGGTCTCATATCAAAATTCCTTCTGAGTCAACGGGAATCGTCGAAAGAAGTGGACGTCCAGAATCTGTCAGGGTGCTGTGACACCGTCTTTTGGGCCGTTCGCTTTGTATCGTGTTGGAGTCCATTAAGGACGCGTCCAGGGTTTTGCACGCCTTACTCCTTTATATACAGCCGCCACCCCACCATTAGGGTTGGGTTTTGCTTAGATTAATTCTGTCTTTGAACAATTTCGCCGTCATCGGTTTGTGAGACCCCAATTTTGAAAGTGCTTCATCAATATATCTGCAATTTGGTTGTGTTCTTCCTTGTTCTTGCTTGTGTTCTTCGATTCGCAGGCGGGATTAGCCTTCTTGGCAAGGTCAACCGGCAGCGCACGGTTGATAACCCGAGGAGACGTGGTGCTGCGATTGCGGGGTTCGGGCGTGTTGTTCGGAGTCGGATCGATTTGTGTCGCGACTCCACCAAATCAATTTATCCAAACTGTTGGAAGATCGGGACCCGTTCCCATTAAGTGGTAATCGAGCTTGGTGTTCCTCCGTGTTCGAGTTACCCCTCCTTTGTTATTTTCGGTTTCGTCCTAGAGTCCATGAAAAAGCCCTACAAAAAATTGTAGTCATAGGTTGTTTCCTGTCCTAGATCTCGTTTAGCCTTTGCACAAGTTGATTCCAGAGTCCGTAGTGTTGAGTTTGTGTCCTTAGTCGAGTTGTGTTGCTGGTTTAGATCGTGTTTTGTTCGAGTTGTTTTCCCACCCGCTACCACCCTTCAAACCCTAGCCGTCACGCTTCGCGTTTTCCTCCACCCTCTGTTTTTGTTTTCCCACCCATATCCCACCCTCTGTTAACCCTCTGTTTTCGTCATCCATCACGTCTCGTGATCACACCAAATCATCCCCCACCTTTCCCGAGCTTCCGCCACCAGATTCCACAAATTCCATCCACCCGATCTTCGTTTTCACCCCCACAGCAACCATAACTTGGAGGTCCATCTTCAAACGGCCATAACTTTTGCATACGGACTCGAAATCAGTTGCTTTTTTTTTTGAAATTGGGTGAAATTAAATTTTACATCCGAATCTCCCCAACTTTGTCGGGTTCGTGAATTTATTTTCCCAAAATTCGGCCCGAAAGTGTAGTACTCGCTCAAACCGAATCACCGAATTTGCAGCACATTCATTAATTTCTGTAGGCCACCCTTACATCCGATTGAGTTGCAACTTTGTGTGGTTCCTATTTCGTGCTCTGCTCTGTGAAAAAATATAAAAAATACAAAAAAAGAAAAATTTCGCTATAGTAGAGAGGAGAGAGTGCTATCCATAGCCGCAAACAAAAAAAAAGAAGAAAAAAAAAAGAGAAAACAGAGCACAGTTTTAGGTGCCAACAATTTATTTGTTTTGTGCTTATGCTGAATTGAGCTTCTCGATTGCACGCCATCTTTGTTCTTTGTCGTTGCTTTCATATTCATTCGTGACTCCTTGTTCATCATCTCATACTTGATATAGGACACATTTAGGCCAGCAACTAGGACCATACTTTGGACATTTATTCAGCATTACTATCTCGTTATTGATTTGTGTTCCACCGACATATTTGGCCTTCCAAACTCCATATATCTACTACGGATAGCACGGTTTGACCTTGCAATCGTACCCACGCCGACAAGGTATCACGAACCGACCACCGGTTGTACCATCCGCCGCTTTAGTAAGCACACTTGTAAGAGCTTGGTAAGCCACTTCCTTTGCGGTTTCCACTTCCTTCCTTTGTAGTTGATAGGGATCATCCTTTTGTTTTCCCCGTATTTCCCCTAACCATGGCGAAACGAAGAGGACGGGACACCGTCGATTTCAACGAGTGTGTTAGTCGCGCCAGCAAGCTGCGCCGACAAACAAAACGCTTCACTCATCGATCTCGGCGCAGATTGGACACCATCGTCGCCGCCATTACCCGCTTGAACACCACGGAAGGCATTGAGCGGGTGGAGCGGCGGATGGCTGACCTCACGGTCGGATGGACACATTGGAGGCACGTCTACCACTGTCAATGATGGCCATCATCATGATGACGCCACAGTATGATGCGCGATGGCAACATTGATCGGCGGGCGACACAAGATGCACGACTACGTCGTCGTCTTCAGCAAAACCGACATGGTATGGGAGGTAATAACCAGAACCGCCATGGTAACGACGACCCTTTTGCTAAAGTGAAGTTTACCATTCCATCTTTTTCTCGGTCTTTATGATGCTGAAATATATCTTGATTGGGAGATGACGGTGAGCGGTTTAACTCTCACTTAGTTCTGAGCAACATAGAGTTAGACAAGCTACTAGTGAGTTTAAGGACTTTGCTATTATCTCGTGGAATGAACTAAGTACCATGCGCTACAACCCGATACATGGGAGCGCTTAAAAGAAGCTATCGCGTAATCGTTTTGTTCCTCCCTCATATAAACTTGAATTGAGAAAAAAATTGCAGCGCTTAGAACAAGGTGATAGTTCTGTTCAAGACTATTATCTTTGAGCTTCAAAAGGGTATGGTGCGTTGTGGGGTTGTTGAGGACACGGAGGATAAGATTTGTCGTTTCTACGGGGTTCTGGCGTGAAATTCGTGACATTGTTGATTATAAAGAATTTACTCATCAACCGCTTGTTCCACCTTGCTATGCTTGCAGAGAAAGAATTGCGGGGCCGCAGAATCAACTAAGGCACGCACCGACGACCCTTCTACACCCCGCGAACGACTACATCGACGGACTGCCCAAGTCTTCTTGAGTTTCGTTCTCCTCCACCACCGTGAACAAGATGGCAGCAGCGCCACCGAAGCCACTTTCCACGACACGCCTTGTAGATTCTTCAAAAAATTCTTTGCAGGGTCCAGACAAGAGTTCTTCTTCCGTGGCTTCAACGGGCGCTCCTCCCACATTCAGGCCACCGTCATGGACTTGGTCATGTGCGTAAGAATTGCCCTAGCCAACGGGCATACATCGCCACGTAAGATGGAGGCTACATCAGCACCGGATATCGAGGAGGATGATGATGTTGCTGCTGCCACAGACGACAATGGCGGTGGTGATGACGACCTCGTCCTGGTGGGCGTCCACGGACGCTTCTGAGCATCATTGTGCAGCGAGTCCTCGACCGCAGTACAACAACCGATAAACTTCAACGCCATAATTTGTTTCAGACCTTCTTTGCAATCAAGAACCGGGCACGTGTCATCATTGATGGAGGAAGTTGCAACAACTTGGTGAGTTCGATTTGGTCAAGAAGCTTGGCTTGACCACGCGACGCATCCACATCCATACCATATTCAATGGTTAAATGACTCGAAAAGCTAAGGTAACACAAACATGCCGAGTCCATTTTTCCATTGGTGCTTATGTTGATCATGTTGATAGTGATGTGGTTCCCATGCAAGCATGCTCTCTTTTATTGGGTCGACCTTGGGAATTTGATAATGATGCTTTACACCATGGTAGTAGTAACACATACACTTTTATGCATAAGAAAAAGAAAGTTACTTTACTGCCTTTGACCCCAGCTGAAATTATAGAGGCCGATAGGGCGAGAGTCTGCTAATGATCCAAAGGAACATGATAAATCTGAAAACAGCAAGTAACCAATTTGAAAAATTCTGTTATGCTTGCCACAAAATCGAGACCTTGCTGCAATTGATGATGTTAATGATACATGCTATGCTTTTGTGTGCAAAGATGCTTTATTTTCTCTTGATAATATGCCTTGCACTTTGCCTCGCTCTGTCACTAACCTTTTGGGAGTTTAGAGATGTTTTCCCTGATGAGATACCTCCAGGACTTCCACCCATTCGAGGGATTGAGCACCAGATTGATTTGATTCCTGGAGCGAGCTTGCCAAACCGTGCGGCGTACAGGACCAATCCCGAAGAGACTAAGGAGATTCAGCGCCAAGTCCAAGACCTTTTGGACCGTGGGTACGTACGTGAGAGCCTTAGTCCTTGTGCTGTTCCTGTTCTTTTGGTTCCCAAAAAAGATGGTTCTTGGCGTATGTGTGTAGATTGTAGAGCCATTAACAACATTACTATACGGTATCGTCATCCTATTCCTAGGCTAGACGACATGCTTGATGAGTTGTGTGGTGCTATAATTTTCACAAAGATTGACTTCGTAGTGGATACCACCAAATAAGAATGAAACTTGGCGATGAATGGAAAACTGCTTTTAAAACTAAGTTCGGCTTGTATGAGTGGTTAGTCATGCCTTTTGGTTTAACTAATGCACCTAGCACTTTCATGAGATTAATGAACGAGGTTTTACGTCCTTTCATTGGCAAATTTGTGGTCGTTACTTTGATGATATCTTGATTTATAGCAAGTCCATGGATGAACATTCGACTCACTTACGTGCTGTTTTTAATGCTTTGAGAGATGCACGTTTGTTTGGTAACCTTGAGAAGTGCACCTTTGCACGGATCGAGTCTCTTTTCTTGGCTATGTTGTGACTCCACAGGAATTGAGGTTGATAGAGCCAAGGTGGAGGCGATATGGAGTTGGCCCACGCCCACAGGCCTCCCAAGTCGGAGTTTTCTTGGCCTTGCAGGATTTTATCGCCGCTTTGTCAAAGAATTCAGCACCATTGCAACACCGTTGATTGAGTTGACAAAGAAGGAGTTGTGTTCCATTGGGGCCATCACAAGAGGAGTCCTTTATTCTTTTGAAGGACAAGCTTACGCACGCACCATTGCTCCAACTTCCGAATTTTGGTAAGACTTTTGAACTCGAATGTGATGCTAGCGGAATTGGTATTGGTGGTGTTTTGATGCAAGAAGGCAAACCTGTTGCCTACTTTAGCGAAAAATTGAATGGTCCTATTCTTAATTATTCCACGTATGATAAAGAATTGTATGCTCTTGTTCGTTCTTTAGAGACGTGGCAACACTATTTATGGCCTAAAGAATTTGTCATTCATTCCGATCATGAATCACTTAAGCATATTCGTAGTCAAACCAATTTGAATCGTAGACATGCTAAGTGGGTTGAATTTATTGAATCTTTTCCTTATGTCATTAAACACAAGAAAGGGAAGGATAATGTGATTGCTGATGCTTTGTCTCGACGCTATACCATGTTGTCTCAACTTGATTGTCGCATTTTTGGTCTTGAAACTATTAAAGAACAATATGCTTTTGATGATGATTTTAAGGATGTGTTGTTGCATTGTAAAGAGGGTCAAACATGGAATAAATTCGTGATCAATGATGGTTTTTTGTTTAGAGCTAACCGCCTATGCATTCCAGTTGGATCCGTTCGTCTTTTGTTGTTGCAGGAGGCGCATGGAGGCGGATTGATGGGACATTTTGGTGCTAAGAAGGCGGAGGACGTTCGACCACACACTTCTTTTGGCCAAAGATGAGGCGAGATGTTGAGCGGTTTGTGGCTCACTGCACTACATGTCAAAAAGCTAAGTCTCGCTTGAATCCACATGGTTTATATATGCCACTTCGCTCCTTCTATTCCGTAGGCGATATTTCTATGGACTTTGTTTTAGGGTTGCCCAGGACTAAGAGGGGGAGAGATAGCATTTTTGTTGTTGTGGATCGTTTTTCTAAGATGGCTCACTTTATCCCATGTCATAAAACCGATGATGCTGTTCATATTGTGACCTCTTTTCAAAGAGATAGTTCGTTTGCATGGTATGCCTTCTACTATTGTTTCGGATCGTGATGCCAAGTTCTTGAGTCACTTTTGGCGTACTCTATGGAACAAGTTGGGTACAAAGTTGTTGTTCTCACGACATGTCACCCACAAACCGATGGCCAAACCGAGGTGGTGAACCGCACATTATCTACCATGTTGAGAGCTATTTTGAAGAACAATTTAAAGCTATGGGAAGAGTGTTTGCCGCATGTTGAGTTCGCATATAATCGAGCGGAACACTCCACCACCAAGGTAAGTCCTTTTCAGGTAGTGTATGGATTCAATCCCGTGCCCTATTGATATTTTACCTTTGCCTACTAGTGAGAGAGTTCATAATGATGCTAAGGAGCGTGCTGATTTTATTCTCAAAATGCATGAGACTACTAAGGCAAACATTGAAAAGATGAATGAAAAATATAGGATTACTTGGTAGTAAAGGTAGAAAGGAAGTTAAACTTGAACCGGTGATTTTGTTTGGTTGCACTTGCGAAAGGATAGATTTCCTGAGTTAAGAAAGTCAAAATTGATGCCTAGAGCTGCTGGTCCTTTTAAGATAGTTGAGAAGATAAATGATAATGCATATAAACTTGAGTTGCCTCCCGAGTTTGGGGTTAGTCCCACCTTTAACATTTCAGATTTGAAGCCATGCTTGGGAGAAGAAGATGAGACTGAGTTGAGGACAACTCCGCTTCAAGAGGGGGAGGATGATGAGGACATCACTTCTTGGGATATACACAACACTCCTCCACTTGATATTCAAGGACCAATCACTAGAGCTCGCCCGATAATTGAATTTACATGTGAGCTCGTTCCTAAGTACTTCTTTTGTTCATTTGAGAATCGATTACTACCTAATGATTTAATTATGATTAGGAACCATGGAGAGGATCAAGAAGTACTTGGAGAAGGGCTACGAGGCGCACGAGTCCAGCAAGGGTGGTCGAATCATGTTGGATGTCCAACTCAAGCCGACTTCGAATCCAATTAGGAGTCCAGGACCAGGCCGCACTAAAACGGACGCCCAGATCGCATCCGGACTCCGTTTGGACGTTCCACATATGTATGGAAAGCTGAGAAGATAACCATTCCAATGGCTCTGGTCTCATATCAAAATTCCTTCTGAGTCAACGGGAATCGTCGAAACAAGTGGACGTCCAGAATCTGTCAGGGTGCTACGACACCGTCTTTTGGGCCGTTTGGCTTTGTATCGTGTTGGAGTCCATTAAGGACGCGTCCAGGGGTTTTGCACGCCCCTTACTCCTTTATATACAGCCGCCACCCCCACCATTAGGGTTGGGTTTTGCTTAGATTAATTCTGTCTTTGAACAATTTCGCCGTCATCGGTTTGTGAGACCCCAATTTTCGAGTGCTTCATCAATATATCTGCAATTTGGTTGTGTTCTTCCTTGTTCTTGCTTGTGTTCTTCGATTCGTAGGCGGGATTAGCCTTCTTGGCAAGGTCAACCGGCAGCGCACGGTTGATAACCGAGAGGCGTGGTGCTGCGATTGCGGGGTTCGGGGCGTGTTGTTCGAAGCGGATCGATTTGTGTCGCGACTCCACCAAATCGAATTTATCCGAACCTGTTGGAAGATCGGGACCCCGTTCCCATTAAACACCATCGGGGCTAACTGCGCGCACAGTCAGTAGATTGAGCCAACAGATCGAGGTCTTGTGTTGCGGTCTCCTCAAGCATACCGATCGCGATGATTGATGTGATTGATCTAATGAAAATTGAGACATTTTGAATGGCTCGGATTTGGGTTGATTTGATCGGCCCGATGAGATTTTCATAGCGATTTCATAGATGCGATCTATGTAATTCATGTCGTATGTAGAATATGTTCTACGCTTAACTTGTTTTGCAGGAATGATGTGAATGGTATGGCATAGATGCATATGTGATCCATGTGTGTTTGGCGGCTGTGTGTCGTATTAATCACAACCGGGTTGAGGTCGTTCTTTAATTGTATAACGACTGCGTGTCGACTTGTGATGCTTGAGCTCCTCATGTAATTCATTTGCTACCTATTAGTTGTAATAGTTTAGTTCTTTGCTATGGAGGCTTCAAGCATGATGACAAAGAGGACAAGAAGTGTGGCGAAGCATGTCACCGTGGAACCATGGCGATGGCGACCACTACGATACAAAATGCCATACCATTCACAGTATAATGTGATTATATGCATGTGATGTTTATTTCTTGTCATACTATTCTTTCATGCCATACCAACTAAGGGTTAGTTTTCATGATAGAATAGCTTCTCTCAAGAAAATTAAGAATTTGTTTTGATGCCCTTCCAATTCTTGCGCCTATAAGAATCATGATCATTGTTTGGTAGGTCTGCAAAGCGAGTACCATCAACTATCTTGATCTAATAGGGTGGATGTCGGACATCCACATGCATAGTATTGGTTTACTTGACAAGGCTATCAAATTAGATTTGGGCATTGGGGCATGGTGTTGGGAGCCGGGCATTGGATGCCACCCAACAAACAAGAGTCACATAAGATGTGATTAGCAAGTGTTGCTTACCTCGTCACTAGGTTTCTAGCAAAGTGATGCCAAAGCTCACTAGAACTTAGATGAACATGGATCTTGACCACTATATGTCGTTAGAGGAAGACGATTACAAAACATATAGTGGGAGTATCTTTGTTAAATTGTTTAATGGAAGATCAAACATGAACATAGTGCTAAACTTTGCATATTCTTTGTTGTAGATCATGTCAACTAATGCCGCATCCAGTTCTTTTAATTTGCGATCTATTCTTGAGAAAGAAAACTCAATGGAACGAACTTTTGGATTGGTATCGCAACCTCGAGAATTGTTCTCAAGCAAGAGCGCAAGGAGCATGTCCTTGAGTCTCCTTATCCCGATGACTTGCTCGATAATGCTACCGTGGCTGCACGGAAAGCTTATGAGAAGCAAACGAATGATTACCTTGATGTGAGTCGTCTCATGCTTGCCACAATGTCCTCTGAGCTTGGAAGCAATATGAGAACACGATGCCTACAATATCATTGTGGGGTTGCGTGGTATGTTTGAGAACCAAGCAAGGTGAGAGGTTCAACACTTCAAAGTCCTTGTTTGCGTGCGAGCTTCTTGAAGGAATCCGTCGACCCTCATGTGATTAAGATGATTGGCTACATTGAGAGTCCGAAAAGCTTGGCTTTCCCTTAGCCAAGAGTTGGCTACGATGTGATTCTTGATCGCTCCCCTCGAGCTTTGAGCCATTCATTCGAACTATCACATGAACAACATGGACAAGACCTTGGTGAGTTGCATGGGATGCTAAAATCAGCCGAGGAAAGCATTAAGAAAAGCAGCCATCATGTGATGATGATGCGAAAGGCAAGGCAAGCCCTATGTAAAGAAAGGCGCGTCAAAGAAAGTTAGCTCCCGATGAGATCGCGAGCGGTTCTAAGGCCAAGCAAGTCAAGAAGGGCCCTGCTCGATGCGATTGCTACTATCGTAAGCAATCGGGACATTGGAAAAGGAACGCCCAAAGTACTTGGAGGATCTTGAGAAAAGAAGGAAGTACGACTTCGCTCCGTATAAATGTTATAGAAATCAATCTTGCTACTTCATCTACTGATTCTTGGGTATTTGATACCGGATCGGTTGCTCACATTTGCAAATCGTTGCGGGGCTAAGAAGAAGTAGAAGTTTGAGGAGGAGCGAAGTGGATCTTCGCGTTGGCAATGGAGCAAAAGTTGTCATGGTGGCTGTTGGCACCATGCCATTGTCTTTACCTTCGTGATTAGTTTTGGAATTGAATAATTGTTATTGTGTTCCATCTCTTTCCAAGAACATTATTTCGCTTCATGTTTACAAGCGAAGGTTATGACTTTAGATCCGTGAACAATGGTTGTTCTCTTTATTTCAAAGATATGTTCTATTGTCATACTCCATTGGTGAATGGGTTATATGTTCTTACTCTTGAAGAGTCATCGGTCTATAACATTAATACAAAGAGGCAACGATCGAATGATTTGAATCCACGTTTATTTGGCACCGCTTAGGTCACATAAATGAGAAACGATGGAGAAGCTCCATAGAGATGGTATTCTACACTCATTTGATTTTGAATCATTTGAGACATGCGAATCTTGTTTACTTGGCAAGATGACAAAAGCACCTTTCACCGGTCAAGGTGAACGGGCAAGTGACTTATTGGCACTCGTACATTCGATGTATGTGGACCAATGAGCTCAACGACCGAGGTGGTTTTCAAGACTTCATAACTTTTATCGATGACTTTAGTAGATATGGATATATCTACCGATGAAGATAAGTCGAATCCTTTGAAAAGTTCAAAGAATTCCAAAATGAAGTGCAAAATCATTTAGGCAAGACAATCAAGTTTCTACGATCGATCGTGGAGGTGAGTATTTGAGCCATGAGTTTGGTAATCATCTCGAAGGATTGTGGAATTGTTCCACAATTGACTCACCCGAACACCTCAATGGAATGGGGTATCGAGCGAGAAATCGCACCTTATTAGATATGGTGCGCTCCATGATGAGCCACAGTGATCTTCCGTTGTCTTTTGGG